>JASKOS020000020.1:0-140000 GCA_030770465.2 Perdita meconis
TATCCTGCTTTTCTTTTCTGTCAAACAGTACCGAGTACATATTTTCGATTCAACAAATTTCAACATTTTATTTCACGGAATCGAAATTTTAACGATTAACACCACGAAATATTTGCGTCATTTTCTTCATTCTAATAATTTCGGAGATTGAGGTTAAAAATGTTTGTCGATGGGAACGAAATTACAAAAATTATCGAAAATTTGCAACAATAATATTGACACCCGGATCACTTTCACTATCAAGTTTGGAAATAAATAAATATAAAAGAATCACTTTTAGAAATAATAGATAATTCTAAGACGAATTTGCGAAAAAGACAGCAGAATGAAGCTGTCAATTTTCACGGAAATCTGTTCCACGCGGATCGACCACAGTAATAAATATTTCTCACAATATCGACACACATTTCTCCGTGGAGAGGACAAAAATCTAAACAGCTTTCGTCGCAACCTTTTTTCTATATCTGTAATAGTTTCGGAGATTGAGGTTACAAATGTTTGTCGATCGGAACGAAATTCGAAAAATTATCGAAAATTTGCGACAATAATATTGACACCCGGATCACTTTCACTATCAATTTTGGAAATAAATAAATATACATCAGTCACTTCCAGAAATAGTAGATAATTCTAAGGCGAATCTGCAAAAAAGACAGCAGAATGCAGCTGTCAATTTTCACGGAAATCTGTTCCACGCGCAGCGACTACATTAGATATATCTCCTACAAGGTCGACAAACATTTCTCCGCGTAGAGGACAAAAATCTAAACAACTTTCGTCGCAACCTTTTTTCTATATCTGTAATAGTTTCGGAAATTGAGGTTAAAAATGTTTGTCGATCGGAACAAAATTCAAAAAATTATCGAAAATTTGCGACAATAATATCGACACTGGGGCATAACTTCGCTTATCAATTTCACAACTCAATAAACATAAGACGAATCACTTTCAGAAATAAATTATTAGACGAATCCGCGAAAAAAGAACAGCAGAATGAAGCTGTCAATTGCTAATGAACTCTCAGTTTCGCGCGTAACGACCACACTAAATATTTTTCCCACCGAATCGACACACATTTCTCCACCAAGAGGACAAAAATCTAAACAACTTTCGTCGAAACCTTTTCCCGATATGTAGAATAGTTTCGGAGATTGAGGTTAAAAATGCTTGTCGATCGGAACGAAAATTCCAAAAATTAAAAGAAACAATTCAACGACCACCAGAATAATAGCACTCGCGACAGTTTCACTTATCAATTTCAGAATTAAATAAACATAAGACGAATCACTTTCCGCAATAAATAATTCCAAGACGAATCCGCGAAAGAGACAGGAGAAAGAAGCTGTCAATTGCTAATGAACCCTCTGTTTCGCGCGTAGCAACCACACTACATATTTCTCCCACCAAATCGACACACATTTCTAAGTGTAGAGGACAAAAATCTAAACAACTTTCAGCTAAACCCTTTTTCGATATGTGCAGTAGTTTCGAAGAATCAAGTTAAAAATGTTTGGCGATCGGAAAAGATATTCCAAAAATTATCGACAATTTGTGACAATAATGTCGACGCTCGCATCGCTATCACTATCCATTCTGAAAATAAATACACATAAAAGAATCACTTTCGGAAATAATAAATAATCCTAAGGCGAATCTGCGAAAAAGACAGCAGAATGAAGCTGTCAATTTTCACGAAAATCTTTTATCCACGCGCAACCAACGCATTAAATACGTAAAAAAAGTATTACATTCGAATGGTATCGTATTAATTTGGTAATTACGTATATAATTAATATTGTACAAGCTTTACAGTTTACAGTTAGCGATGGGGGAGTGGAGAGGCGCAGCTCGTAGAATGAATACCTATTGATACCTAACACAGTCGATTTCGCGTTTTTCATAACAAAATATGGATTTGTATACGAATATAGGTTCATTTTCTCGTTACAATTTTCATCGTTTACTCGATATTACTATTTTATTACGTATACGAAGCTACCATAGATTTCCACGTTATATGCGTACATAAATTTGATATTTGAAAAACTCAAATTTGAATTGTGAATTTTGAATAATTCGTAAATTTAAGAATGAATAGATACGCGAGACGATTGGGGTTAGAGGGATATTGTTGACAAAAAAACTTCATAATTGATATAATTGTAATTATTATTTATTTAATCGGGTCGAGTACGTAGATAATCGCGCAATGTACATCCTATAGAGTTAAAACTTTCAATTAATTGTAAATGGGACTGGTCTCCAACGTTGAAATGACAGCAGGTATTTTAGCAATACCATTTATAAAAATAAAATATATAAGAATGTAATTGTAACGTACAAGCGAAAATACGCCCCGGATGTGCGTTACGTATAATACTCGTGCATATTAACAAGCGTATAACAATAATAGTGCACATAATTATGTAAATAGAGGTTTCAGCGAAATAGCGCCCATCGTATCAAATTTTTTATTTTTATCTCCCTATCGTCTTTGCTAATAGTTGAAATTTTTAATTCGTTTGGCAAATCGTCAGACTCTTTTATCGCAGAAACATTGTTATTTTTGTTACCAATAGCGATCAATATATTTGATCGCATACCAATATATTTTATATATAATAAATTATTTTATGTATAATAAAATATATATAAAGAATATATGTACTATGTTTTTGAGAAGAAAATCAGTAATAAAAAGACTCGCATTTCTTTGATCGGTAACGTAATTTCATTATTACTATTTACTTTTTTCATATTTTCTTTGTTTCATTCTGTGAATCCACTTTTTAAACTTTTTTTCTTTAACTGTTTATATGCTACATACATTCCAAGTTACTGTACGTTTGAAGTAATAATTGTACTAATGTTTAAAATAATTGTACCCATAATATTTTAAGTAATTATACCGATTGTACTAATATTTTAAATAACGATAGTACTAATATTTTAAGCAATAATTACATTACTAATATCTACGATAATACATTTCTGATGCCATTTTCTCTATTTCTTTACTTTTTCAACTTTTTACTTTTATTCTTGTTTTTTTTTCTTTTTTTCGCTTTGCGCGGATAGATTAGCAGAGAAAAGATCAAGATCAAGTCCTTTTTTTTCTCTCTTTTTTTTATGATAACAGATTGCGACAAATTAAGAGACAATTTCTTCTTTTTCTTGCTCGAAAACCGACATTTTTTTCCCAATATAATTCGTATCTCTAAATCACGAGTTTCCAAATCGTCGCAGTGGTGGAATAAGGCCAGCAACAGCGACACGATAATTATAATTAACCAATAATAACTGTTTTACCCAAAAGATCCCCCCCCTTTTTGGTACCCATTTTTTATTAACCAATATTAATTATTTTATCGACGAGGTCCCAATATTGTACCAATTCTAAACCAATATTAATTGCAGAATTGCAACTTTTTCTTTCTATCGGTACTCGATACCGTGTGGTTTTCGCGTGTTCGTTGCAGGACCACCTGAGATCCGAAATGTCCCGGGTCCAATATTGTTATGCAACTACCAGTGAGAGCACCCTCCTTCCGTCTCTCGGGACTGGTCGCCCAGAAATTATTCGCTTTGTACAGTATGCGTGCGTATCGATGCGCCGATCTCGCGCTTGTCGCAGGACCACACGAGACTCGATGTCCCGGGTCCAAAATTATGCAACTACCAGTGAGAGCACCCTCCTACCGTCTCTCCGGGACTGGCCGCCCACGTTTTGGCTCGGGTTCCCGGGTTCGCCAATTGCATTACCCGTACTTCGGATCAAGCCGAAGCCCCTGGGACGATACTCGCTTTGTACAGAGTATGCGAATCGATAATTGATACAAAACTCTATCAATTATTAAGAGAATCAACCATTCTCTTTTTTTATGTCTTACGATCGAGTAATATGCACCACACAGTTCGAGTTTGGCTTGGCTCGCAACGTTAGGACCTTGTTCGTAAAATAATTAATGGTAATCGTTGAATTACACAAAATGATGCGAGTACTTTTAATAATTAAGATTACATATCAAAAATACTATTATTGGTTATTATAATTGTCTCTTTCTGCTTTTGGCCTAGTTTCCTTTTTCTCGACCCTCCTCCATTTGGAAACGCGCTTCGTTTGGATTTCGTTTTTCTACCGCGTCCAAGCATAATTTGTCGCATTCGTTATACATATATTATAAATAAAAAACATACGCTTGCGTTACCAAAAATAATAACTTGATCTTGAAAATCTCGGCTGCTTCATCCAAGCGAAGCAAATTCAAAGCTAAAATAACTTGCCTATAAATAGGGAAGTTAATTATAATAAACCCATCGTAAAAGTTAAAAAGATTGATAACAAACAACGCTCGATTCAACGATTATTACTAACCAATTAATCAATTTACTTGAGAGTTTCCATTCGATATTTCCTCCTTTCTATATATTCATAAATAATAATTATGAAATAACGTTACCGATCAAAGAAGTGCAAGTTTTTTTTTTGCTACCTATTTTGCTCTCCAAAGCAATATATCGTTTATACATATTTTATTGTATTTACATAAAATATATGTATTGATACGCGATGAAATACAATATATCGATCGCTATTAGTAGGAACAATAACAATATTTCTGCGAAAAAAGTCTTGGACGATTCGCCAAACGAATTAAAATTTTCAACTATTCGCGACAAGACGAGACACGGAGAAAAAAATAAAAAATTTGATACGACGGACGCTGCTTCGCTGAAACCTCGATTTACATAATTATATGCACTATTATCGTTATATGGTTGTTAATATACACGAGTATCAGATGGAACATACATCCGGGGCGTATCGTTGCTTGCGCGTTACAATTACATCCTTATATATTTTATTTTTACAATTAGTATCGCTAAAATACCTGCTGTCGTTTCTACGTTGTAGACCAGTCCTATGTACAATCGATTGAAACTTTTAACTCTATCGGATGTACATTGCGCGATTATCTACGTACTCCACCCGATTAAATAAATAATAATTACAATTTTACCAATTATCAAGTTTTTTGTCAACAACATCCCCCACCCCCCTCATCAAACGTACGTATTCATTTTTCACTTGCAATTTTTACGACTAAAACCGTTTCTAACGAGTTCCAAAATTCGATAAATTAATTGTATCGTTGAAACGTAATACTCATTTTTAGGAGCGATACAAGCTCGTAAAATTTAAATCGCAAAAGCTGAAAGTGAAAAAGTTGGAGTCGCGATTCGAGTTGCGATTCGCGTTGATAAGTCTTTATAGCAACGGAAAGTTGGTGCGCGATGCAACACCTTGCCGAAGATTGTTCCGTGGTCCCAGTGGCCATTTTTGGGCCTTTCCGGGCTTATTCTTGGTTCTTTTTTATTCGCCACACTATTCCGCAAACGCGATGGAATTGTTGCGACGCAACTCTAAAAGGAAGAAGAAGCTAACGATGCAAATTCAAGTTAATTAAAAAACAAAGCTAATCGAGAAGGAATACTGTCGTGATAGTGAAAATATTTACCCGAAATAACGCGATTAACCTCGCAACGCTAACGCAGAAAGAGGGGAATGGAACGATTAAACTACGTTAAAGACAATAATGTAAACTCTAATACGAAGAACGTTGATCTCACAAAATGACTAGATAACATTGGAAAATCTATTCGAAAGGAAGTTAATCTCGAGAAGGAGGATTCGATCGCGTTCAAAATTCAGACGCGACGCTAATGTTCGGACAAACTTTTGCCTGAGATTCTGTAATTCATTCGCTTAAAAGCGCGACGAGATTGTAGCCTGAAATACGAAATACACAGAAATACGCGTCGCTATGCTCGTCCGAACAACAAATTTTTGTAAATTACAACCGATCGCCCGTGCATGCTCGGGCGAGCGGAGGAACTTTAAAGCATGCGAGACTTACTACTTGACGACTTCAGAAAGTCCAGGGGATGCGTGTTTCTTGCTGGCCATTATTCTTTGCTTTCCGGCGTTCCAACACTCGCGCTCGTTGTCGACTCTTCGACTCTGGATATCCACTTGCACTTATTCCACTCAGACTCTACGTATCGATACTACAACACTTTTTGGAAAAAAAAAGTAAACCGAACAACACTGGCTCGAACCTTTTAGCGAAACAGAAAACTACTGCGAGAGCCAATTCGTTCTACGCAAACAAAACTAAAACGTTACGCGATAACTGACTCTACGACCGCTTTGCGCGCGGCCACAATTTTCCTGCAACAAATAAAATATTATTCTATTAGACGGAGGAATTAATCGGTACATATTTTCGATACAATAAATTTCAATATTTTATTTAACAGCGTCGAAATTTAAAAAAATTACCACGTAAAATCACGTAATATCGAAAAATTGATATCTGCAGTAATTAAATAATTTACCCATTTTGTGTGACCAATTGAAATTGATAAACAGTTGAAAGCGAAACAAGTACGCGTGAATTTTTAATAATTCAATTTTAACGCGAGAACATCATAAAGCGATAACGAATGTGAAAACCCGATAAGAATTGAATAAATATTGGAAATCCAAATAAATTTTTCTAAAAGCAGCAGCTACGCTTCGATTTTTCCCCCCTCGCTTGATTTCGACGCGAAAAAGCACAAAATTCAATAAACATTGTTAAAAATGAATAAAAATGTAGATAGATGTAAATTATACCCATTCTCAGTTGCAGAAAATTGTTGAAATTCTTCCGTCGGTTGATACCGCTCCAGCCTGTTTGAATTTATCGCCAACTTCCATGTAGCGTCGCCGGTTGATTTCGCGCCAGCGCGCAGATTCCAGTTTCGAATCTGAAACAATGACGAAAAGAGACGAGCTAAAGCGACAAAAATTGCTAACGAGAAGAGAGAGAAATTGCAGAGGAGAGAAAGAAATGCAGAGGAGTATTGCAACCGATATACGGTAGAGAACGGTTGAGTTATAATAGCAAAGCAAAACTTACCCGACATCGAGCAAGCGTCGAACGCGTCCGACCTCTCCGGCCGAATGATGTCGAATGATAGCGAGTTGGCGAACGACGACCGATCGCGACCCTCTTTTACCGATTCGCGCGTGCGCGCTGTAACACCCGGCAACGTTGCCAACGTACGAAAAACAAGGACTGCGAATACTTATGACTTTACCTCTTGAACGATTCTATGTAGACATTTGAAAAAAAAAACCGATTTTACATTACGACACGAGTCGATGAATTTTCGGAGCTTGGGTGTCGTAAACGTTAACGAGAGATTTTATGACCCTATGCGGTTACCGAGGGTCGCGCGATCCCTCGCGCAGCGTCCATGCGCGAACGCAACGAATCGCGGCCGGAAGTTACTTCCACGAACGTTTAGTTCCACGAATTGTAATTTGCAAAAACCATGCAATGTTACAAAAAAAAAAAAGACCAACGGATTGTTGAGAAGAATATTTATGTTTATTAAGAATGGACGAGCAGCGAGCAGGTAGTTTGGAAAGGTGACCGTTTACGACCCCCCCGTAAGCTCCGAAAATTCATACACTCGCATCGTAAAACATGATAAAAGCACTTGTTTTTTCAGGTTTCTACGTAGAATCGTTCAACGGGTAATTAAGTCGTTCGCTACCCTTGTTCCAAAGACCCGGTCGACCTTATCGCACCGTTACCGCGGGTGCTTATTCACGCCGCGCATGTGCGAGTTGGTCAAAGAGGGTCGCGATCGCGATTGGTCGTCGTTCGCCGACACTCGCTATCATTCGACATCATTCGGCCGGAGAGGTTGGACGCGCTCGACGCTTGCTCGATGTCGGGTAAGTTTTGCTTTGCTATTATAACTCAACCGTTCTCCACCGTATATCGGTTGCAATACTCCTTTGCATCGTTACCAGTAGTAATTCGCCATGATATTTCTTTCTCTTCTCGTTAGCAATTTTTGTCGCTTTAGCTCGTCTCTTTTCGTCATTGTTTCAGATTCGAAACTGGAATCTGCGCGCTGGCGCGAAATCAACCGGCGACGCTACATGGAAGTTGGCGATAAATTCAAACAGGCTGGAGCGGTATCAACCGACGGAAGAATTTCAAGAATTTTCTGCAATCGAGAATGGGTATAATTTACGTCCATCTACATTTTTTGATTCTTCTTTATTGCTCCGTTTTATTTATTTTTGACATTGTTTATTTGACTTTGTGCTTTTTCGTGTCGAAATCATAACGACAAACATTAATTTTTCATCCAGTTTTGCCAACCTGTTCTTTCTTAAAATCTAATACATTACGGAATTAACAAAATCACGCGGGTATTGCGTGTATTAATTTTCTTAAATTTCGACGCTCTTAAGTAAAATAATATTGAAATTTATTGAATTGAAAATATGTGTTTGGTACTATTAAAAAAAAAAAAAAAAAATGGCAGGATATACAATTGGAACGTAATAAAATATTATTTATTGCAGCAGCAAATTTGTGGCCGCGCGCAAAGCGGTCGTAGAGTCAGTTATTGCGCAACGTTTTAGCTTCTTGTTTGGTAGAGCGAATTGGCTCTCGCAGTAGTTTTCTGTTTCGCTAAAAAGTTCGAGCCAGTGTTGTTCGGTTTACTTTTTTTTTCCAAAAAGTGTTGTAGTATCGATACGTAGAGTCCGAGTGGAATAAGTGCAAGTGGATATCCAGAGTCGAAGAGTCGACAACGAGCGCGAGTGTTGGAACGCCGGAAAGCAAAGAATAATGGCCAGCAAGAAACACGCATCCCCTGGACTTTCTGAAGTCGTCAAGTAGTAAGTCTCGCATGCTTTAAAGTTCCTCCGCTCGCCCGAGCATGCACGGGCGATCGGTTGTAATTTACAAAAATTTGTTGTTCGGACGAGCATAGCGACGCGTATTTCTGTGTATTTCGTATTTCAGGCTACAATCTCGTCGCGCTTTTAAGCGAATGAATTACAGAATCTCAGGCAAAAGTTTGTCCGAACATTAGCGTCGCGTGTGAATTTTGAACGCGATCGAATCCTCCTTCTCGAGATTAACTTCCTTTCGAATAGATTTTCCAATGTTATCTAGTCATTTTGTGAGATCAACGTTCTTCGTATTAGAGTTTACATTATTGTCTTTAACGTAGTTTAATCGTTCCATTCCCCTCTTTCTGCGTTAGCGTTGCGAGGTTAATCGCGTTATTTCGGGTAAATATTTTCACTATCACGACAGTATTCCTTCTCGATTAGCTTTGTTTTTTAATTAACTTGAATTTGCATCGTTAGCTTCTTCTTCCTTTTAGAGTTGCGTCGCAACAATTCCATCGCGTTTGCGGAATAGTGTGGCGAATAAAAAAGAACCAAGAATAAGCCCGGAAAGGCCCAAAAATGGCCACTGGGACCACGGAACAATCTTCGGCAAGGTGTTGCATCGCGCACCAACTTTCCGTTGCTATAAAGAGTTATCAACGCGAATCGCGACTCCAACTTTTTCACTTTCAGCTTTTGCGATTTAAATTTTACGAGCTTGTATCGCTCCTAAAAATGAGTATTACGTTTCAACGATACAATTAATTTATCGAATTTTGGAACTCGTTAGAAACGGTTTTAGTCGTAAAAATTGCAAGTGAAAAATGAATACGTACGTTTGATGAGGGGGGTGGGGGATGTTGTTGACAAAAAACTTGATAATTGGTAAAATTGTAATTATTATTTATTTAATCGGGTGGAGTACGTAGATAATCGCGCAATGTACATCCGATAGAGTTAAAAGTTTCAATCGATTGTACATAGGACTGGTCTACAACGTAGAAACGACAGCAGGTATTTTAGCGATACTAATTGTAAAAATAAAATATATAAGGATGTAATTGTAACGCGCAAGCAACGATACGCCCCGGATGTATGTTCCATCTGATACTCGTGTATATTAACAACCATATAACGATAATAGTGCATATAATTATGTAAATCGAGGTTTCAGCGAAGCAGTGTCCGTCGTATCAAATTTTTTATTTTTTTCTCCGTGTCTCGTCTTGTCGCGAATAGTTGAAAATTTTAATTCGTTTGGCGAATCGTCCAAGACTTTTTTCGCAGAAATATTGTTATTGTTCCTACTAATAGCGATCGATATATTGTATTTCATCGCGTATCAATACATATATTTTATGTAAATACAATAAAATATGTATAAACGATATATTGCTTTGGAGAGCAAAATAGGTAGCAAAAAAAAAACTTGCACTTCTTTGATCGGTAACGTTATTTCATAATTATTATTTATGAATATATAGAAAGGAGGAAATATCGAATGGAAACTCTCAAGTAAATTGATTAATTGGTTAGTAATAATCGTTGAATCGAGCGTTGTTTGTTATCAATCTTTTTAACTTTTACGATGGGTTTATTATAATTAACTTCCCTATTTATAGGCAAGTTATTTTAGCTTTGAATTTGCTTCGCTTGGATGAAGCAGCCGAGATTTTCAAGATCAAGTTATTATTTTTGGTAACGCAAGCGTATGTTTTTTATTTATAATATATGTATAACGAATGCGACAAATTATGCTTGGACGCGGTAGAAAAACGAAATCCAAACGAAGCGCGTTTCCAAATGGAGGAGGGTCGAGAAAAAGGAAACTAGGCCAAAAGCAGAAAGAGACAATTATAATAACCAATAATAGTATTTTTGATATGTAATCTTAATTATTAAAAGTACTCGCATCATTTTGTGTAATTCAACGATTACCATTAATTATTTTACGAACAAGGTCCTAACGTTGCGAGCCAAGCCAAACTCGAACTGTGTGGTGCATATTACTCGATCGTAAGACATAAAAAAAGAGAATGGTTGATTCTCTTAATAATTGATAGAGTTTTGTATCAATTATCGATTCGCATACTCTGTACAAAGCGAGTATCGTCCCAGGGGCTTCGGCTTGATCCGAAGTACGGGTAATGCAATTGGCGAACCCGGGAACCCGAGCCAAAACGTGGGCGGCCAGTCCCGGAGAGACGGTAGGAGGGTGCTCTCACTGGTAGTTGCATAATTTTGGACCCGGGACATCGAGTCTCGTGTGGTCCTGCGACAAGCGCGAGATCGGCGCATCGATACGCACGCATACTGTACAAAGCGAATAATTTCTGGGCGACCAGTCCCGAGAGACGGAAGGAGGGTGCTCTCACTGGTAGTTGCATAACAATATTGGACCCGGGACATTTCGGATCTCAGGTGGTCCTGCAACGAACACGCGAAAACCACACGGTGTCGAGTACCGATAGAAAGAAAAAGTTGCAATTCTGCAATTAATATTGGTTTAGAATTGGTACAATATTGGGACCTCGTCGATAAAATAATTAATATTGGTTAATAAATAATTGGTACCAGAAAGGGGGGGGGGATCTTTTGGGTAAAACAGTTATTATTGGTTAATTATAATTATCGTATCGCTGTTGCTGGCCTTATTCCACCACTGCGACGATTTGGAAACTCGTGATTTAGAGATATGAATTATATTGGGGAAAAAATGTCGGTTTTCGAGCAAGAAAAAGAAGAAATTGTCTCTTAATTTGTCGCAATCTGTTATCATAAAAAAAAAGAGAGAAAAAAAAGGACTTGATCTTGATCTTTTCTCTGCTAATCTATCCGCGCAAAGCGAAAAACAGAAAAAAAAACAAGAATAAAAGTAAAAAGTTGAAAAAGTAAAGAAATTGAGAAAATGCCATCAAAAATGTATTACCGTAGATATTAGTAATGTAATTATTGCTTAAAATATTAGTACTATCGTTATTTAAAACAGGCTTGCAATTTAACTGAACTTCGCGGCCGATTCTCGCACCTTCCTCCGGCCGCGCGCCTCACTCCCCGCGGCATTCGAAGTGCTTGGAAGACCTCAGGCGCGTGCCACATGAATCGCGCGTGGCGCATTGGGGCGACGACGCTTGTATCGATAGATTTCCACATCACCCTTGAGGTACTACCTAGGACGCGCTTTTTTTGTCAATGGTATCCCCTGGAGGCCATAAAATTTATGCAAATGTTTGTTCTTAAAAATACGAAACATTAAGACAGAGTAGCCCACACTTCTGCGTGAACACTTCCCATTGATATTCTAAGTTTGCCAAACACGTATAAACGTGCTCGAAAATTTGATCTTCTCATGATTGAAATTTTGACAGTAGCAGTTAAATTTTTCTTCATTTATTCTTTTTTTATACGATTTTTCAAATTATTAACGCGGGACAGTGGAATAGGCCTCCAGGGGATACCACTGACAAAAAAAGCGCGTCATAGATAGTACCTCAAGGGTGATGTGGAAATCTATCGATACAAGCGTCGTCGCCCCAATGCGCCACGCGCGATTCATGTGGCACGCGCCTGAGGCTTTCCGAAGACCTCGAATGCTGCGGGGAGTGAGGCGTGCGGCCGGAGGAAGGTGCGAGAATCGGCCGCGAAGTTCAGTTAAATTGCAAGCCTGATTTAAAATATTAGTACAGTCGGTACAATTACTTAAAATATTATCGGTACAATTATTTTAAACATTAGTATAATTATTACTTCAAACGTACAGTAACTTGGAATGTATGTAGCATATAAATAGTTAATGAAAAAAAGTTTAAAAAGTGGAATCAATGAAACGCAAAGAAAATATGAAAAAAGTAAATAGTAATAACGAAATTACGTTACCGACCAAAGAAATGCGAGTCTTTTTACTACTCATTTTCTTCTCGAAAACAGTACATATATTCTTTATATATATTTTATTATACATAAAATAATTTATTATATACAAAATATATTGATATGCGATTAAATATATTGATCGCTATTGGTAATAAAAATAACAATGTTTCTGCGATAAAAGAGTCTGACGATTTGCCAAACGAATTAAAAATTTCAACTATTAGCAAAGACGATAGGGAGATAAAAATAAAAAATTTGATACGATGGGCGCTACTTCTCTGAAACCACTATTTACATAATTATATGCACTATTGTTGTTATACGCTTGTTAATATGCACGAGTATTATACGTAACACACATCCGGGGCGTATTCTCGTTTGTGCGTTACAATTACATTCTTATATATTTTATTTTTATAATTGGTATTGCTAAAATACCTGCTGTCATTTCAACGTTGTAGACCAGTCCCATGTACAATTAATTGAAACTTTTAACTCTATAGGATGTACATTGCGCGATTATCTACGTACTTGACCCGATTAAATAAATAATAATTACAATTATATCAACTATCAAGTTTTTTTGTCAACAATATCCCCCTAACCCCAATCGTCTCGCGTATCTATTCATTCTTAAATTTACGAATTATTCAAAATTCAAAATTCAAATTTGAGTTTTTCAAATATCAAATTTATGTACGTATACAGGAAATTTATGGTAGCTTTGTATACGTAATAAAATAGTAATATCGAGTAAATAATGAAAATTGTAACGAGAAAATGAACTTATATTCGTATACAAATCCATATTTTCTTATGAAAAACGCGAAATCGACTGATAAGTATTCATTCTACGAGCTGTGCCTCTCCACTCCCCCATCGCTACAAACTGTAAAGCTTGTACAATATTAATTATATACGTAATTAATAAATTAATACGATACCATTCGAATGTAATACTTTTTTTTACGTATTTAATGTGTCCGTTGCGCGTGGATAAGAGATTTTCGTGAAAATTGACAGCTTCATTCTGCTGTCTTTTTCGCAGATTTGTCTTAGGATTATCTATTATTTCTGAAAGTGACTCTTGTATATTTATTTATTTCCAAAATTGATAGCGAAAGTGATCCGGGTGTCAATATTATTGTCGCAAATTTTCGATATTTTTGGAATTTCGTTCCGATCGACAAACATTTTTAACCTCAATCTCCGAAACTATTCCACATATCGGGAAAAGGTTTCGACGAAAGTTGTTTAGATTTTTGTCCTCTACGCGGAGAAATGTTTGTCGATCTCGTTGGAAAAGTATTTAGTGTGGTCGTTGCGCGCGAAACTGAGGGTTGATTAGCAATTGACAGCTTCATTCTGCTGTCTTTTTCGCGGATACGTCTAATTATTTATTTCTGAAAGTGATTCGTCTTATGTTTATTTAATTCTGAAAGTGATAAGTGAAGTGATGCAAGTGTTCATATTATTGTCGCGGTCGTTGCATTGTTTCCTGGAATTTTTGGAATTTCGTTTCGATCGACAATCATTTTTAACCTCAATCTCCGAAACTATTGCAGATATCGACAAAAGGTTTCGACGAAAGTTGTTTAGATTTTTGTCCTCTGCGCGGAGAAATGTGTGTCGATATTGTGAGAAATATTTATTACTGTGGTCGTTGCGCGCGCGAAACTGAGAGTTCATTAACAATTGACAGCTTCCTCCTGCTCTTTTTCGCGGATTCGTCTTAGAATGAATTATTTCTGAAAGTGATTCCTCTGATGTTTATTTATTTCCGGAATTGATAGGGAAAGTGATTCGAGTGTCGACATTATTGTCGCAAATTTTCAATAATTTTTAGAATTTCGTTCCGATCGACAAACATTTTTAACCTCAATCTCCGAAACTATTCCACATCGAAAAAGGGTTTAGCTGAAAGTTGTTTAGATTTTTGTCCTCTACGCGGAGAAATGTTTGTCGACCTCGTAGGAGATATATCTAATGTAGTCGCTGCGCGTGGAACAGATTTCCGTGAAAATTGACAGCTTTATTCTGCTGTCTTTTTCGCAGATTCGTCTTAGGATTATCTATTATTTCTGAAAGTGACTCTTGTATATTCATTTATTTCCAAAATTGATAGTGAAAGTGATCCCGGGTTTCAATATTATTGTTGCAAATTTTCGATATTTTTGGAATTTCGTTCCGATCGACAAACATTTTTAACCTCAATCTCCGAAACTATTGCAGATATCGAAAAAAGGTTTCGACGAAGGTTGTTTAGATTTTTGTCCTCTACGCGGAGAAATGTTTGTCGATCTCGTTGGAAAAGTATTTAGTGTGGTCGTTGCGCGCGAAACTGAGTTCAGTAGCAATTGACAGCTTCATTCTGCTGTTCTTTTTTCGCGGATTCGTCTAATAATTTATTTCTGAAAGTGATTCGTCTTATGTTTATTGAGTTCTGAAATTGATAAGTGAAGTTATGCCAGTGTTCATATTATTGTCGCGGTCGTTGAATTCTTTCGTGTAATTTTTGGAATTTTGTTGTCCGTGGATCAGAGATTTTCGTCAAAATTGACAGATTCATTCTGCTGCCTTTTTCCCCGATTCGTCTTAGGATGATTTATTGTTTCTGAAAGTGACTCTTATATTTATTTATTTCCGGAATTGATAGTGAAAGTGATGCGAGTGTCGACATTATTGTCGCAAATTTTCGATAATTTTTGGAATATCTGGTCCGATCGCCAAACATTTTTTGCCTCAATCTCCGAAACTATTCCACATGTCGAAAAAGGGTTTAAATGAAAGCTGTTAAGATTTTTGTCCTCTACGCGGAGAAATGTTTGTCGACCTCGTAGGAGAAATATTTAATGCGGTCGTTGCGCGCGAAACAGAATTTATTACCAATTGACAGCTTCATTCTGCTGTCTTTTTCGCGGATTCGTCTAGTTATTTATGTCTGAAAGTGATTCGTCTTATGTTTATTTAGTTCTGAATTTGATAAGTGAAGTGTTGCAAGTATTCATATTATTGTCGCGGTCGTTGCATTGTTTCCTGCAAGTTTTGGAATTTCGTTCCGATCGACAAACATTTTTAACCTCAATCTCCGAAACTATTGCAGATATCGAAGAAAGGTTTCGACGAAAGTTGTTTAGATTTTTGTCCTCTACGCGGAGAAATGTGTGTCGATATTGTGAGAAATATTTATTACTGTGGTCGTTGCGCGCGAAACTGAGAGTTCATAAGCAATTGACAGCTTCATTCTGCTGTCTTTTTCGCGGATTCGTCTTATTATTTATTTCTGAATGTGATTGGTCTTATGCTTATTTAGTTGTGAAATTGATAAGTTGAGTGTTGCAATTTGTAATAATTAATAATAGTACTAATATTTTAATTATTAATTGCATTAATACAATATATTCTGTGTTTCAGCTTTGCGGTTGGGAAATTTGGGCTCGCGGTTTACGATTATCTCAACATAATTGTACTCTAAAATAATTCTGGTAATAGTATTTGCATTTCTTTTTTTTATACTACGTACATTCACTTTTGCCATGTATTTTCGATAATAATTATACTGATTTTTAAAACATATTTTTATTTACTTTTCTATATTTCTTTACTTTTCTAATTTTTTGATTTTCAATTTACTTTATAAGTAAGAGAATAAGAGAGATTAGAGATTTTCGTGAAAATTGACGGCTTCGTTCTGCTGTCTTTTCGCAGATTCGTCTTACGATTATTTATTATTTCTCAAAGTGATTTTTGTATATTTATTTATTTCCGGAATTGATAGTCAAAATGATCCCAGTTTCGATATTATTGTCACAATTTTTCCAATCGAGAAACATTTTTTTCCTCAATCTCCGAAACTATCCGCGTATCGAAAAAGGGTTTAAGAATAACAACTGACTATGAATACCGCCCTATGTAATGTGGCGGTCGATCGACGCTTGTTATAACCAAACAGGATTAGATAGAGCGGAAGCTGCTGTATCTCCTTTTTGCAGCGCCCTCTGGCAGGTCAGAAGGGAAGGAATTCACAGAAATGAAGAGTTCTATTTCCTTTCTGGTACTTTTCTTGTACATGCCGACGCCAACTAGGCTACGTCATTTTTCTAATTTTTCATTTACGTATTTGCGGTGATTTGCGATAGACGTGGATACCAGTGGATACATCAGGGTACATACACGAGCGCTTATTTATAGTGTCGAACAGTGTCGAGTGTTGTTTTGAACCAAAAATGCATTAAAGAGCTAGTGTGTGTGTGGTATGTGTACATACATATGATAGCCATTTTTAAAATAAATATAAATATGATTTTTATTTGCGTTTCATTTACTTCCTAAAAATCTGCTATATCACATCTGTATATATGTAAATTAATATTCCAAATTCTTCAGCTCTGCAATGTGGAGAGAAATTACAAGTCCGAATCTCGGACTTGAAATTTCATCAGTTCCTCAAAAAAATTTAGTCATAGAATTTATTGTGAATCGAACCGTGAATTGAGAAACCGTGGATTGGGGTAGTTTCGGGTTGCGGGATAAGGGGACGGATGAATAGTTCCCTTCTGAGCTGCTTGAGGCGCTGAAAAACGAGATACACTTTTATACATGGGCTCTTATGGGGAGCTTCCGCTCTATCTAATCCTCTAATCCTCTTTGGTTATAACTTAATATCCGCAAACTATGCGTCGATCAAATATATTTCATTTTTTATAAGTATTTTATTTTAATCGATGCTAAATGTCCGACTAGGAACGAGTTCTATAAATTGAAACTCTCTAATGAACGTTCGCCGATCGCTATCGGTAGTCGTACTTTCGCGGCAACGTTTTAAACCTTAAGGCGACGCAAGCTAAAGGCGCCGCAGCGATATCGTTTCTAGAGACTTCGTACGGTGGATAATTGTACTACGATCGTCGCCGTTACACTGATAGTACGTGCCGTCGTTACACCTCGGATGCGACTTTGGCCGCTGAGTCCTTGCTGGTTATTCTTCATATACTGTGTGCTACCTGGTGCTACCACGCACCACGCGTCCACCCAGAGTACTTTGCGAGGCCGCCGTTGGTGGTTGGTGACAACGCGTCAAAAATGGCAGATCCAGCACCGAGCAAAAGCGACATCGAGGAAATTTTTAAAAGATTACGGGCCGTTCCAACCAACAAGGTGAGCATCGACGAATTCGTTGCGTTGTGCGCGCGTTACTCTACGAGTCGTCGGATATGGAGACAGCGATCGTAACGCGACGCGAGTTGGAACCGACTCGCGACGGTAAATTGAAAATGCAACGTCACGATTCTCTCCTTTCCAACGTGTAGTTTCGCTGGAAAAACGCGAGTAAGCCTTCATTGCACGATATCTGTGAAATTTTTCACGCGAAACGCTTTACAATTTCTTCGCAGACGTGTTTCGATTGCAACGCGAAGAATCCAGCATGGGCCAGCGTCACCTACGGCGTCTTCCTCTGCATCGACTGTTCCGCGGTGCATCGAGGTTTAGGAGTTCATTTGACGTTCGTGCGATCGACTCAGCTGGACACCAATTGGACTTGGCCGCAATTGAGAAACATGCAGTTGGGGGGAAACGCGAACGCCGTTAGTGTATCATCCCCCTCTTAGCGTTTATTCATTTTTCCCAACGACGATTTAGCAATCGCGCCAACGATCGGTATTGCATGGTGGGACGCGGTATGGTATTACAAATTCTAGAGAATCTACGGAAACGCTTGGATTCATTAACGGATGTGCAGCAAAGTTCACGAATCTATATGTAAGCCTTTTCGGATCCAATACGTATGGCTATTACTGGAGGTCCGCGACGTAGACTTTCCAGATTCGTAGTGTACGGTGGTCGCGGGACGTATTATGGAATTTAATGGTCGCAGGGTTATTTACTTGTTGTGGAGTCGCTTGCTGCTTAGGTTCCGGTTCCTCCAAAGTCCGAGGATGGTAACGTTCGACCGTATTTTTCTATTCGAGTTATAATAAATGGCTTGATTGTGGTAGTCCTAGACTCTTGGAAGCAATTTTAATACTCCGTCGATGCCTGGGTTGTTGGTACGGCCCAGTTTTTCGTCGCGCCGTTGTAGAAAAATGTGCTACATTTTTTCAGACCCCCCTCCCTATTAATCGGACAAGTAATACAGCGAATAATGATAGCGAGAGTTGATTTTTTTATTATTCGATTTACAGATTCCTTTTACGATAACCGCTCGTTCTCTATCCTCTGTCTGATAATAATAGTTTAGTAATAGTAATATTCTAATGGTATTCCATAGAGAAAATACTTTGCGCAACACCACTGCACGACGACGGATGCACAGCAGAAATATAATTCACGTGCGGCCACGCAGTACAGAGAAAAGCTGGCAGAAGCTTCCGCTCGTGCAACGCGTCGTTACGGAACCAAGGTACGCGATTCGCAGAGTTCGCTCTAAGGGTGAAACTGAAAAGAAAAAAAAGTAAAAAGCAATACGTAGACGCGTAGTTTTCTTCGACGAGAAGTAAGAAAACGGTGGGCGCGAGAAAACTGCTTCGACGGAGCAGCAACGCGTCTCGAACGCGTTCTCCGAACCTATTTCGCGTCGACTGGAAAGGCAGAAATTTGTACTTTGTTTATCGCGTGATTACGCGATTAGTCGCGTCTCTCTCTCTTTCTCTCTCTCTCCCTCCCTCCCTCCCTCCCTCCCTCTCTTCCTAACGTTATCCGTTTTCACAGTTACACCTGGACGAAAACAACTCGATAGGAGGAGCAGCAGCGTCGGAGGAGCAAAACGAAATGGACTTTTTCAAGGAGCACGAATGCTTGGAATCGGCGCACACGACGGATGGAAACGTGGCGGCGGCGACGATTTCTCGAACGGAGGAGAGCGTGACGAGCAACGCGGAGGTGGAACGAAAGGGAGTGGATGAAGAACAAGGAGAAGAAAGGGCTTCCAAAAATTCTTGTTCGGGACCGACCGTTCAATTATTCAACTCAGCGTCGAGTGTAGCATCCGAAATCCGAAAGCCCACCATCGGATTCAGAAAAGTTATTCAGAACAAACGACCCGGCGTAAGTGTAGAAATCTTGTTACGTATTCTCGTGTTTTTTAATAAACGTCGCTGCTTATAACGCGTCGCGTTGTCGGATAAGAATGGTCGACGCAGCACCGATAATCTCTCTCTCTCTCTCTCTCTCTCTCTCTCTCTCTCTCTCTCTCTCTCTCTCTCTCTCTCTCTCTCTCTCTCTCTCTCTCTCTCTCTCTCTCTTACGATATAATCTCCACCAGTTGGGTAAAAAAGCCGGAGGATTGGGCGCTCAAAGGGTCAAGACGAACTTTGACGAGTTGGAGAGAAGAAGCGTAGCCGAAGCGGGCAAAGAATCGCAGCCGACGGAGCGAGACGGACAGGAAAGGACGAAAGAGGAACAACAGCAGGAATTTGCCACGCGTCTGGGTTATCATCGATACGAACAGAATTTGAACGAGCAAGCCAAGAAGGTGGAGGAAAGAGCGAAACGATTCGATCCGTCGAAAGCAACGCAAGCGGAACGCCTGGGAATGGGCTTCAACGCGCGAAGGTAACGTATCGTCTGCGCTGTTCTCGTTTCGAAAGCGCGCGCGCGCGCGCATTACCGAAAACAATTATTCACAGCGGCGCCAGTCATTCCGCGCTCGGCGACATGCGAACGATAACGCAGGAGACGTCGACCAAGTTGGTGACTGCTTCCGAAGCGAAAGCAACGACGGACGCAAAACGAGGTTCTGCGATAAGCGTGGACGATTTCTTCGAGGCGTTGGCGTCGACTCATTACGTACCGTTGGAGGATTCGTCGTCGAATCGATCCAACAACAATAACAACAACAACGGTGGTAAGAACGAGAGTAAAACGATGGTAGCGGCGGCGGCGACAGAGGGAGAAGCGCAAAAGAAATTTGGCAGCGCGAAGGCGATCAGTTCCGATCAGTATTTTCAAGACAGCAAAGACGACGACTCGGTAAGTGGTGGTGGTGGTGGTGAAGGTTTGTCGGTTTGTAAAAACCGAGTTTGAAAACCGGTTTTCTCCACTGAATTTGTAATATTCGAAAACCGGTTTTAAATGTGAAAACCCGATTTTAAAGTCTAGGATTAATACGTCAAACTAAATTAATTATCTAATTAAAAACGTAAACATTTTTATCCGAAATCGCCGCCTCGGGTACGCAAACGAGTCGTATACGTACCTCTCCTATGTCGTAGTAAAAGGAATCGAGAGACATTTCAATGAATAATATGTCGTAGTAAAAGGAATCGAGAGACATTTCAATGAATAATCTTTTTATTCGTTGGTAGATTTAGATTAATCGTTCGATGCCTCCTGAGAACGATAACAGTCAAGTTCGGTAGCTAGCGACGGAGTATTTTCTATTTTTAAATTTTGTGTCGAAAATAAAAGAAAGATCGAATAATAGTTGAGTGAACTTTTTATATTTTTTGAAATCATATTTGCCGAAGAACAATAAATAAATAAATGAACAATACTGAATGAAATAAAAAATTATTATGTATATTTTCCACGGATTTTAGTCATCGTAGTTTTTTTTTATAATTTATTTTCTTTCGTATAGAATGTGTTTAATTTTGTTATATTTTTGTAATTCCACATTAAAAAAGTTGAAAAATGAGTACAAATATATGTAAATAAAAATGTTGTAGTATAATTATACTTTCTATCGCGTCTATTCGAAAACATATTTAAGCGTTTTTTTTTTTTTTTTTCTTTTTTTTCTTTTTTTTCTTCTTTCCCTTAAATTAAATACTGAAATTCGAAAACAGGTTTTTTCAAAAGTCCGTTTTTGTTTAAACCCTGGTGTGATGGTGGTGGTGGTAAAGCGCACGAATAATAGTCGCACTTTGCATAATTTATTTAATCGGACCAAGGATAAATAGAGAGTAACAATCGTTTCGTTGTTTACAGTGGGAACGCAAAAGCAATTTACGTCGTTTCGAAGGTTCGTCCAGCATCTCGTCGGCTGACTATTTTGGCACAGGAACTTGTTCGACCGGGACGACGTCATCTACGTCTTCTTCGTTGGTGCGTTTGAGCAGCGGAAGAGTCGTGGACATGGACGACGTGAGGGACAGCGTGCGCGAAGCGGTGAACAAAGTCGCCGACAAAATAAGCTCTATCGCCAACGTGGCCGTTTCGTCGTTGCAAGATCGTTACGGTCTTTGAGAAGGAAAACGAACGGCGAAAGGTGTACCAAATTTTTCGAATAAAACGACCGAGTCGCGCGGCAACGCTTCTTGTATTCGGACGCGTTTCTCGTCCATGGTTCGAAATTGTAAATAAAAGGTTATAATAATCGTAGTTGGTCGGCGATATTTCGCTGTTGAGTGCAAACTCGAAGGAGAGAAAGAGAAAAGGAGACGAA
Organism: Perdita meconis; assembly: GCA_030770465.2. Taxonomy (NCBI): domain Eukaryota; kingdom Metazoa; phylum Arthropoda; class Insecta; order Hymenoptera; family Andrenidae; genus Perdita; species Perdita meconis. The sequence continues at coordinate 22,011 of JASKOS020000020.1, forward strand.
AAGAACGCGCGTTACGTCGGTAGTCGGAACGACGATGAGGAGGAGACGGAGGAGGAGGACGATGGCGGCGGCAACTCTACGGTCGTAGAAACGGATTCTTTGCAGCGTTTAACGAAACGAGAGTAGGGTTTTCCGCGAAGAAAACAAACAAGAACGACGGTCATGTTGTCGCAACCGGTACCCATCAAAGTATCGGGCGCGAGGCAATGCTTCATGAGTTGTTCGCAAATCTCCTCTGGATCGACGGTGTCGTCGTCGTGGTCGTCTCGATCCATCGCCGTCGTTTCGCCGAGCTTGGATCGCACCAAACGCGTTCTTACGAAATGAACGACCTCTTTGCTCGTCATAACGTCCCAAATGCCGTCGCAAGCGAGAACAACAAATTCCCAATCGTCCGTAACTTGAAATCGTTGAACCTCGGGAAACGCTACGAACAAACGGAATAGAAGAAAGCGTTGGTGGAGGTGAATAAGAGAGAGAGAAAAAAAAGAAAAAGTCGCACGCATAGTTGGGTGTACCGGTGACTATTTGCTCCCTGGGCGATTTGCGTTCGTTTCGTTTAAACATAAAGTCGCCGAGAGCTCGGGACAAGGCGAGCTGTCCGTTGACTCTGTTGAATTCGACCCAGCCACCGGCAGCTTCGATTCGTTGTCTCTCGTCCTTGAGCGTAGGTTTGTGATCTCGACTGAGAGGTATCGCGTTGCCGTTGACGCTTGCCACCGCCCTGCTGTCGCCCGCGTTGGCCTGCGAAATCGAGTCGCGCGCGAACGATCGATTGATTGATTTATTTATTTATTTACTTATTTATTTATTTTGTTTATACGGGACGCGAACACTTTGTTCGAAAAATGAAAACTTATTCGACTAGAAAAAATATTTCATCGACAATGCGGTGGATAGTCGAAGCGGGATCAAGAACAAGAAGAAGGGTCAAACGGTGCGAATCGCGGCAAAGTTGCGTTCATATCGGAGAGAAAGAGGTCGCGACATTCTTGCATCAGCCGTAAAAAGAGAGTAACGGTGGCCAAATTGGTCAGTCTTTTCCAAATACGCATAACGTACTCGTATCGGATAGTGAAATGTACAGGGTGTATAAAAAGTAATGGACACCCGTGATAGAGGTGAAACTAAACCTCGTGGTCGATGGACATTTGTAAAAGATTCGCGCCGAAAAATTGTTTGTAGCAATGAAAATGGTTGTTAAACGTTATTGCATGAATCTATTCTACTCTACGAGTTGAGAAAAAGTCTCAAAGGAGCCATATGCCGGAAATGCACCGTTTAGATGCTATAAAGCGTTAAAGTTTAAAATAACCGGTATAATACCGGTATTTTTCGGTTATTTTGGAGATATTTGGGAGATATATCCAAAATAACCGAAAAATACCGGTATTATATCGGTTATTTCGGTTTCGGTATAAGTCCCTGGTTTGACCTACCTCACAGAGCTAAAAAATCGATATCGACGGAGGGATTCTTCCTCTCTCTCTCTCTCTCTTTCTTAGTGGTTCCTGTCCTTCTCGATCTTACGCACACGCGTGACTGTTGACCTCCGAACGGACGAAGCAGAGAGTGCGAGCGAGAGAAGCAGGGCCCACTAAGAAAGAGAAGGAGGACCGACCGCTTCGTCCGTTCGAAGGTCAACAGTCACGCGTGTGCGTAAGATCGAAAAGGACAGAAACCACTAAGAAAGAGAGAGAGAGGAAGAATCCTTCCGTCGATATGGATTTTCTAGCTCCGCGCGTCAGCTGTGAGACAGATCGAGGCTGCCGTTGCTCTCGTATACGAACGCGTTTCACTTTGCGTGTGTAGTGCTATGCAATCACAATTTTGCGTAAACTTTAACGCTTTATAGCGTCTAAACGATGCATTTCCGGCATATCGCTCCCTTGAGACTTTTTCTCAACTCGTCGAGTAGAATAGATTCATGCAATAAAAAAGTTTAACAACCATTTTCATTGTTATATGAACAATTTTGCGGCGCGAATCTTTTACAAATGGCTATCGACCACAAGGTCTAGTTTCACCCCTATCACGTGTGTCCATTACTTTTTATACACCCTGTACCTACGTCGTGCATGGATAATTTTACGACCATCGTAATTCTCGAAACTCGAATTTTCTAAGTTGACCGTTCCTAGAGAAGGGGGGGAAAGAGAGAGAGAGAGAGAGAGAGAGAGAGAGAGAGAGAGAGAGAGAGAGAGAGAGAGAGAGAGAGAGAGAGAGAGACACTTGCGCTGTATACGATGTCGTCTTTGATGAGGAGAGCGACGACGGTAGTTCCAGCTTGTTCCTCTTTGAGAACCGGATCGTTACGCATCGCTTCATCGAGATCGAGGAAACCTTGTTGCAAGGCTCGCACGACGTCGCCGGCTTTGTACTCTCTTCTCTTGGTGATATATTCGTGAAGATGCTTTCCGGCGTGTTGCGCCATCGTCGCACCTGTCGAGGTGATCGTGGTAGTCGCGTTGCTATTACGTTGGGGCACAGAGGGGTATGGGGGGTGGGTGGATCAGATAGAAAAGAGTATTCACCTCCGTGACCATCATAAACGGCGAAAAAGGCGGTACCAGGATCGTCGGGTAAGGAAAGTATATGCACGTGACAATCTTCCATTTTGGTCCTCCAACCTTGCATACGCGCGCTACCGACTCGATAGTTGGAATCTCGGCAACAGGCCGACTGCGTGGCCGTGACGGGTTCGGTGAGCGTTTGACCCATCGTTGTTGTTTCGTCGTCGTCGTCGTTGGTTGAAAGATTCGGAGAACTCTGTTTCTTTTGATTGTTGTCGCGGAAAGCGAAGAGATGCGGTGAGTCGAGACGTTTCCACTCGCGCTATGAAAATAAAAGTCCTTGGCGCGTAGATTTTCCTCCCTACGATACGACGATTCTCGTTTAGAATTCCGTCGATCGTCGTCGCGAAGACGATAAAAGAAAAAGAAGAGTCGGTTAAAGAGGAAGAAGAAGGCTGACGAAATCTCGTTTAAGGCTGATTTAGGCATGTTTAGTAATTTAGTCGTGTAGCAAGTATTTTAGTAATTCGCTACGTAAGTATGAACACTAAAATTTAGTCGAATAATTTAGTAAAACAATGCAGTTACTTGTCACTCGACTAAAGCACTAAACGTGTCGGAGAACCAGCCTTTAGACGCACGAATCGCAGCAACGCGAGAGAAGAAAGCAAATGAATAAAAAGAACGTGATACACCGTTGAAGACGATCGATCGATCCACCACCATCAGAAATTCAGGAAGCGTAATTCGGAAAACGAAAGGGTTTCCGACCGTCGTCGTCGTCGCACAGAAGGAAACCTAACCCGTACACGGGGCGCGGCACAACAGGCGACAGGGCACGTTCGACGAAGAAGACGGGGGAAACAAAAAGGAAAATTTGGTTCAAATCGTACGGAAGCAACGTAAGCGCGACTGATCGGGACGATCGACGTCAATTGGCAAAAAGCGAAGGGAAAAACTAAGCGAACGCGTTAGCTCGGACACATCGGACAGTGACGCTCGCGCGACCTACGCTTCGTATGGGGAAAGCGCGCGCGAGAGGTTAGGTTGGGTTAGGTTAAGAGCATGTCGGTGGAACAACACGCGGTTGACAGTGCTGCAAGAAGTGTTGCGTCCAGCTTCGTCGATGGTTCGGTTGACTTGGTTGCAAGTGGTTGCAAGCGCGTTGGAAGAACGGTAGTTCGTTGGAATTGGAATGAAAAGCGACGAGACCGAATGTGACACGAGACGATTTGACTCGGGCACGCTACGACATGGTAGCAATTGTCCTTGCTCTGTTCTAAACGTTTTCTTCTCTTCTAGATGCTTCTTGCGGCTACTAATTGTAAGAAAATTGAGGTTGCTGATAAAAAGGTACTTTACGCGGTTTTTACTGTTTTTCCCTCCTTTTTTTTAACGATTATTGTTTAACGATGCCATGTAACCAAACAAAAACTTGACGCGACCCAGTAGTACTTATAGGTACGTCGGTATTTGCGTGTAAAATAGAGTTCGTCGCGTTTGCCGAGGTAAATCGACGACAAACTCCGAATTTGTCCGTATTGCGAAGATCGTGAAACACAATTTCTCCACGGGCTAGCTAGACGCGGCGCTGCCAAACAAAGTGTAATAAGTCGGGGAGTCAGAGACACTTGACATACCATTTTTTGATGTTGGTTCCATAAAGCTGGAAATTGCTGAAAACATAAGTAAACATGCGTCTGAATGTGACCCTAAAATGTCGAACGTGGATCAGGTCCGGAAGTCTATTTTTATTGCAAAATAAAGTAAAAAATAGGCTCTTTTTTCAGTTTTCCCTAAATAACTCGTTTACTATTCATTTTGTCAAAAAAAATTTCAAACAAAAGTTGTTCGCAATTAAATTTAGCATATATCGATTGCTTTCAAGCAAAAAATAATTTTTTATTTTACAAAATTACAAGAAGAAACATTGAAGAGTGCGAAAAACTTTGAATATCGAAAAAAGATATAAAAAATAATTTAATTTTAATATAATTGCATATAATGATGTCCCTTGATGTACTAAGGATATGTGTCTAAGCCCAACCCCAAATTTCAAAATGGCGGCCTAGTGCAAAATTATTAGTGCGAATACTTTAACCAGTTGGGTCATTCCATGCCAAATCGATTACTTTTTGACATTGATGTCAGGGATTTTGTTCAAAATTGAATATGATGTAGTCCACATGAAATTATGGGGGGTTAAGTCATCATTTTGCTGTTCTCGAATTTATTTAAAAAATAAAGGCGGTCAAAGTTTTCAATTTTTGCCTGTTTTTGTGAAACCAGGGTGTACTTAGGAATTTTTATCTCGGGAACTATTCGTCGTATTGAGTTGATTCTTTTTTCATTTTAATCAGGAAGGTTTGGCCTATTTTAATAATATATTTCTTAATTGGAAACTCTTTTTCGTAATATGGAAAATTATAAACAAACTTTTCTTTTGCGAATTTCCCTTAGAGGGTCGGGGGTCAAAAATAATTAAAAAAAAAAAAAAAAAAAAAAAAAAAAAAAAAAAAAAAAAAAAAAAAAATGACCATATTCCTTTAACTCTAGCCTACAAAACGAGCTCTTGCCGAAAATGGAACTCGTAAAACTAACTCCGCAGTGAGCTGTTATAGGTAGTGGTGCGCGCCGCTTCAGGTAAGCGACCCGCACGCCCGGAGATTAGGTTTGTGAAGTTGGCACTCCTAAGTGCGAGTTTTCATAAAAAACTAATCTTATTCGTTTGTCCACGATTTTACCAGATTTGTCCAACAAAAATTTTCGTTTGTCCACCCTCCAAAAAAAAAGTTATGACAAAATAAAAAAATTTGACATTAACACTCGTGAACATTTTCCAAGGGTTCCTCAGTGAAACCTTGGCGATTCATAAACAATCGTTTCGCACTGAGAAACCCTTGGAAAACATTTATGTGGTACTGATGTCTCGAGTTTTTTTATTTCGTCATCAATTTTTTTTGGAGGGTGGACAAACGAAACTTTTGGGTGGACAAATCGTGGACAAACGAATCCAATTTGAAAAACAGTGAAAAATTTTCATAAGGGTGCTGATGTATCAAAATTTTGATTTCGTCATAACTTTTTTTTTTTTTGGAGGATGGACAAACGAAAATTTTTGTTGGACAAATCTGGTAATATCGTAAACAAACGAATAAGATTAGTTTTTTATGAAAACTCGCACTTAGGGGTGCCAACTTCACAAACCTAATCTCCGGGCGTGCGGGTCGCTTACCTGAAGCGGCGCGCTCCACTACCTATAACAGCTCACTGCGGAGTTAGTTTTACGAGTTCCATTTTCGGCAAGAGCTCGTTTTGTAGGCTAGAGTTAAAGGAATATGGTCTTTTTTTATTATTATTATTATTATTATTATTATTATTATTATTATTATTATTATTATTATTATTATTATTATTTTTGACCCCCGACCCTCTAAGGGAAATTCGCAAAAGAAAAGTTTGTTTATAATTTTCCATATTACGAAAAAGAGTTTCCAATTAAGAAATATATTATTAAAATAGGCCAAACCTTCCTGATTAAAATGAAAAAAGAATCAACTCAATACGACGAATAGTTCCCGAGATAAAAATTCCTAAGTACACCCTGGTTTCACAAAAACAGGCAAAAATTGAAAACTTTGACCGCCTTTATTTTTTAAACAAATTCGAGAACAGCAAAATGATGACTTGACCCCCCATAATTTCATGTGGACTACATCATATTCAATTTTGAACAAAATCCCTGACATCAATGTCAAAAAGTGATCGATTTGGCATGGAATGACCCGGTGCGTTTCTTTTACAAATCTCCATCAACCACGAGGTCTAGTTTCACCCCTATCACGGGTATCCATGAGTTTTTATACACCCTGTACAGGCTTTGCGTCGAAAACGCTATACCGCCCGAAACGGTTCGCTGCAACGACCGATGCGACGAATCGACGCGACGTTTCTCAAGCTGTCTTTTTTCAACACCTGCTTGCGCGCGTCCGCTTCGCCCTTCTGCGACGAGTTAGGTCTGCTTAGGTATTTGTTGCGATTCCGATAGTGACTCTCGATTAGTCAAACACGGTGCAACGTAGTATATATCAGTGGCGGATCCAGAAGCCTTTCTTGGGGGAGAGGTGGGGCGAAATGTATAAAAATAAAAAAGTACATTTTTTAACCGTTGTTTTAACCTTGATAAGCAATTAGAATAATTACGTGTTATATAATTGTGATTAAAGACTTTATTTTATAAGGAAAACAGGTATAAAAGATATTACAATAATGAGTTTACGATACTACAAAAATTTTATTTCACAATACAAATTCTGTTCTACGTTTGCGAATTTTTGCGAATCGATCTATAAGACTGTCTTCATTTATCTCTATATTGTAATGTATATTCACTTCTGCTATAGTTGATCTAAATACGTTACAAGTTTTTCGGAATGTGAGGTAATATTTTTATATTTTATTCCTCTGGGGTTGCGATTGCCCCATCGCCCCCCCCTCCCTGGATCTGCCACTGGTACATACTTCCATTTCCCTTTACTGTTCTTCGATCGGTTCGGTTTTTAACCGGTCTGGCGTTCGAGTATACATTAATTTCGTGTACACGACCGGTCGCTTGCCGAAGGGTCGAATGATCGCTTTCACCGGTCACCACCGTGTAACAACCGGGACGACAGACTTTTACAATTTGTTCGCGGTAACGCGACGTGGTAGTCTGGGCAAGGATCCGACGAGTCGAACGTATCGAGTATGGGGATAATAGTATTTTTGTCCTATCTATATCGAAACTGCGTCAAGATATGCTCGTAGATATCGTGGGGAATAGGGGTAAAGTCGCCTATTCCCTAGTATTAGGACGGCAGAGTAACTGATCCTAGAGCGTAAAGTAACATCCTAGGGCGGAAAATTAATAAATCACCGCAATCACCGCCCTAATAGAGAATACTCTGTTTGGTGGTCTCGCTTTGCATTTCATGAACCGATTTTACTCCTAACGCGCGCTAACAAGTGTTCCAACCAATTGAATAACCAACATTACACCCTCCCTACGTGCATATAATCACGCACTTCCGGTCCAGGTAGGACAAAAAACATAGCGTGGAATTCGGGTGCAAGGCCGATATTGCTACTCGTGTTTGTTCTATAGCGAACTAGCTTTTAAAGGCATAGTCTGCTTTGCGCCCTTGATACACAATGTACTATTCCGTCGACGATGGAACGCTTTTGTACGTACGGAATCGCGCCGGTAAAAACGAGTTGCCGAGGCAGAAGCACGCGGACGGTGCTCGTGACTAATGCGACCTTCACCCTTGCTGCGTTTTGCTGGTTGGTCGTTTCTCTCCGCGAGCCGCGAGCAGCCGCGAGCGAATGGCCAACTCGCTGACTCGCTGCTGAATCAAGTTAGACCTATAACTATATGTATGTATAGTGTCAAAACGTCGCGCCGCACCGCGATGCGCCCGTCGAAAATGAAGAATACGGGTGGACGAATCTTTCTTCCTTGAAATATGTTTGCTTCTGCCTTTGCCTTTTTTGCGGTTGCTAGAGGATCGATAAAGCTACTCGAGACTCGCGAGACAACGTCTGCTCCGACCGATCTGTTTACCCGGCAACGGAAACACCGAATCAAGAAGAAGAAGAAGAAGAATAAAACCAAGCACGAGTGATACGCTTCGCTACGTAATCTTTTTATGTAACTTCGTAATTGCGATAGCCGTATACACGTTTACCGAGAAAATTGCTCATTTATCCTAAAAGATATGCATGCGTGTATCCTGTGACTACGATCATGTTACATATATATATATATATATATAGAAAGCTTGAGCGCGAAACGAAAAGGAATACGATTTTATTGAATTAAACTTTCGTAGATTTTGATCGCCGTTTTGTCGCATGCTCTGAAAACGGTTGACGCGATCGCTGCGGTATCTACACAAGTGCATACGTTATTACGTACGCGCTGCGTGTTTCACTGAATCCGTGTTGATTGACTCGCGAGAAGACCGAATGGATCTTCTCTCCCGGAAACATTGTCGACGGAACGTAAAATCTATTCGATAAAACAGTGAACTGACGTAACGCCTCGTAACGTTATTTAACATAGATTCCATGTTTTTCTTTTGTATCGGGGCCAGCGTTGATTTGTCCGATAACTATTTAGAGTCGTTTCTTTTCCTTGCGGTCGTAGCGCGGCGCGACCGCCGCGCCGGCCGTATCAGAACTTTCACGCTCGAAACATGTATGTACTGGTTGTCTATTGCGAAATCGGATGATATTATTTGTACGATGGTGCTGATTTGGTCCAACGGTGTCGATTATTTTAGGTCGATTGTATCCGCTATCCTACTGGAAAAAATGTTGAACCAACGAAGCGTTGGATGAGTCGTGTTTAGCATTGCTCGCGATCCGGATCGTTCCACGCTTTCAACGTCCACGTAGGTACACCGGCAACGATAGCCTGCCACGTTGCTGGGCATCATAATTTCTTGTACGAAATCACAATAGTACTAAAGGTAATTAGAGACGCGTAAAAAGTGGCCAAGCATTATTCAAGGATAATAGAGTTTCGATCGATAGAATAAGGATGAGAATTTAAAGGAAGTGAACTTACCGTTGCTGGTCTGGGTTAGGCAGTCTCGAGTCTCGAGCAGTGTTGCCAGGGTAGGGCCCCTATCCTGGAGCCTACATGACGTCACCAGCGTCTGTGACATACCACTACGAACGCAAGCGTGACGTCGCGTCCCCAGCACAAATATACCGTCCAATCATGTAGCTCCCTACGCGGCCATGTTTTCCCTACCCTGGCAACTCTGGTCTCGAGTCTCGAGCAGGGACTTATACCGAAACCGAAATAACCGATATAATACCGGTATTTTTCCGGTATATTTCGATTTCGGTATAAGTCCCTCGTCTCGAGACACCTCGCTTCCCTTCGACTTGAACGCTAGCTTTCTAAGCTCCAGTTCACAACTTCAATTTCAATTATCGTGTCGAACGTTTGCGAGGGTAGAAAACTCTTTCTTCTTTGTTACCGATATATTTAGTTTGCGGTTCAAGCGACAAGCAGTGGCTGACCAGATGATACGAAATGTCGTGTATTCGATTTGGAACGAAGGTGATGACGATGGAAGGTTCAAAGGTACGACGTATCTGCTTCCCCGAGCTTTGTTCTTATCCAATATCCGCGGCGAAGAAGAGCTGGTCGCAAGCGAAGAAAGTTGGTGCTTAATGAGGCGAAACGAATTGACTGGTTACGAAATACAATATCCTTTGCTGTCCCTTGCAACAGACATCGATCGAGTTTCAAAAGCGAAACGGCGCGGCCCGGCCCGGCCCGGCAGGGATTGCCACATTTTTTAGTTTTCGTTTTGTCTTTTTATTTGTTGTGTTCCATATTTACGCCGCTTCTGTGATTCAACGTCTTGGTCGAACGTACTTTTTCACCTCGCGTCGCTCGCAACACGAACCTACTGTCGTTCTTCTCAACAACAATTCTCCATCGTCAATCTGCGATTAATCAATCTTAAAGAGATTCTATTAATCAATCTATGTATTAACTCGTCGCCGCAAAGCGCAAAAGCAACGACAGAGAAAGACAAACGACGCGACGATAGGGATAGACCTAGTCCGCTGCACGGATGTCATCGTCGATGACTCGTAATCGTTGGTTTTTCAGGATGGAGCGAACTTGTTTCGGCGCGGCGCGGAACACCCACGGAGACCGAAAATAGAAAAGTCCAGGGTCCGCGGTTGGATCCCCGAGGAAGAGGATGGACCTCGTCGAGGCAGAAGATCTTCCTTATCTTTTGTTTGCCACCCACCCCGAGTCTACGATCTCGGTCCGCCCTTTCTGCGTTGGTGTCGGTCCAAGCGTACGTGTTAGCGCCTGTTGCGTGCACAGTGCACACACTGTACGCGTAAAAACGTGCAAGCGCGCGGGCGCGCGCGCTCCCATCCGCTCGCTCACTCGCTTGCTTGCTCGCCCGCCGCGAATACGTTTGTACGAAATAGCTGTGCGCCGCAGTCGCGGTGACTCGCTGCTCGAGGTGAGATCGTGGTTCGTCGCGATCGCGAAGCGGTGAACGGCACGCTGCTGGCTGTTGGTCGTGATAGATCGATGATCGATCCTCGCGACGAAAGACACGCGATCTGCGACCACGACCACTACCTTCGTCGATCGGTCGTCGTCGATAGTCGAGAACGTAACAATTGGTGCGGATAAGCGTGGACAGTATCGGCGTGATTCTGCGCGCGAGAAGCTCGAACTCATGCGCGTGGCGAAAGGATTTCGGTGCGGAGCAGGAAAGAGAGTATTGTGCGAACCGAAGCCTGAGAAGATTGTGAATGACGCGTAGTAGAATCAGGTATTGATACTTTGACTGTTGCGATTGTTTCGCGCGGGTGATAATTTCGTTTGATTATACGTCGTGCCGACTCTGCTTAAGGAAAAACTTGAGACGGGCGGTGCGCGTTGTGGTCCAACTCTTGCATATCCACGCGAGTTCGTAATTCCTAACTAACTTTTTCTGCGAACCTGTACTTATATGGATTCGTAGTACAACCGAAAGAGTTTATTTACTCGTGCCTGGAGTTCGTTAACTCGTATTCTCTCGTAAAACATATCATTCTCTTCCGTTGTGTACCAATTTTTATACTTTTCATTCATTTCGGCAGAATTGAACGCGATAACGGGAAAAGTCCATCGTATTGTAATTTCTAATAAAAATTATGCGTTGAAATCTTGTATTTTTCAAAATTTTTTCCTTTTTGTAGCACGTCGTCGATATTTGATAAGAAAATGTTTCTATCGTCGTTGAAATCATTAGGAAATAAATTGACGCTTTACGTTCTATAGAGTCTCTGAACCAGCGCGAAACGACAGTCACCGTGTTAATATCTTCGTAAGGATCGATCGTGATAAAATTTCGAACGAACCAGTGTGTGGGCAAACCAAAGTGTCGACTTGTAGAGAAACGTGCCGAAGAACGATGGTCGCGAATCTCGCCGGTCGATCCGCTTAGATCGCAACGGCACGGCGCGGCGCGGCGGATCGACGACGGACGAGCGGGGATGGAGAATCCTTGAGACGTTCTAGGTGAGTCCGGCACGTTGATCGGTCGGCGTTAAAGTCCGAACGAGCGTGTTTCGTCCGTCGTTGGAGCAGCGCTGGGCTCTGATATTTTCAAGGCGAACCCACGGATTTTTGCATACTTTTGTTTAGGATCCTTAATAATCTAATAATCTAATCAATAGTTCTACAGCTTATATATTAGTTTCAATGCGCCCAGCAGACCCTTAAGACACTCTTTGCTTATTAATGTTAATTCGTACAGAACCAACCTTCTTCATTACGACTCGATAGCCAGAATATGTACAAGAGCTATGTAATTCAATCGCTACATATATTTTTTTTTTTTATTACTACTGTACTTATCAACTTATTTTTACTTTTCGTTTTGTATCCTATAACTTTTTGTTTCATTACTGCGTATGTCTTTATCTATATTATTGTAAAACTGGAAATATCTCCCGTTAATTTGGAACGGAACGAAGCGATCGTTGCCAGTTGCGAGGCGATGGCGCGATCCGATCGCGTGTCGTCGCATCGTTGAAACGGGTTTAATTAAAATATTGAGCGTATTTTGCATAATCGTCAAGTCGTAGCTTGTCTTATTCGAACAGAGTCGTTTCTTCTCGCATATGCATCCACGCGGTCTTAATAACTGTCCTAAGCCTCGTTCGATGTTTCCAATGTACTTCATCGTGCGTCCACTTTCACGAAAATTTAGTTTAGCAAGTACTAGATATGAACGCGCACGATATACTCCTCGAACGTTCGTCCGTGCGCTGTAGTGCCGGATTACCAGAGTTTCGTTTCCAGTTTCCATCGTAAGATGAAAATCGAGGGAAGCCGAAGAAAAATTCATCTCCGTCATTTCCGATTCAGTCGCGTCGCATCGTGCGAACAATGCTCCAATCGCGATAGTCGTCGTGCGATTTTTCCTTTGTGAAAGAAGCGTGAAACGAGAGGAGGGGGGCTTTGTAGAGATTGTGCGAACAATTTAAGAGACGCTTAATTATGTAACGAGAATCGTTTCTATCTTCTCTCTCTCTCTCTCTCTCTCTCTCTCTCTCTCTCTCTCTCTCTCTCTCTCTCTCTCTCTCGCAGCATACACAATTCCTTAAACGCAACCCATTCTACAAAGTGACATGATTTCGGTGAAGCGCGTAAAATACGAGGTATGTACGATTTCAGAATAATGTGCAAGCTATCGGCACCTGTGATTGTTAAAGTCACCCGGCAAGCGGAAGATCCGGGATCGAATTCCGGTTCAGGCAATCTGATTGTTCGACTTTTTTTCTCGTATAAATGGAATAAATCATGTTTACTTGGAATACTTGATATAGTAATTGATGGATACGTAAAGTGGAGAAACACGGTGACGCAGCGAGGGGAAGGCATATCAACTCACTACCGCGCTGTGTGCTTCTTCACCCTGCGTATGTACACCTCCGTTTCTGCACAATTGCTCGAAACAATGAAATATAAAGCGTGTATTTAGTAAGAAATATTAAGAAGACAGAACCTACTGAAAGTTGCATTGCGGCAACTGTAGCTGTAGCTATAAGCTCCGTGGTATTTGGAGGATCTCGATACACACACATATATGTATAACGAACTGGATATAGTCAATCGTGTGTTGTTCCTGTGCAGTTTTTAACTACTGCGCCGCATCGAAAACGGTCTAAATAGGAAAGCGTATCGTGCATTCGGTGGATCGATAAAACGTCGGTTGATAAATTGATCGGTTTGTTAGTTTGGTTTGTTTGTCCTTCGAGTTGATGACAAATCGTGTTCGGAACGCAAGTCGATATTTTGGATTTCTCTCGATTTTGAATAAGCGAGAAAAGGATGCTTCGAACAGTTTAACCGCGCGCACTGGTGAATAACCGTTTAAACGCACGCCACAATAATGATATCGATAAAAATGTTCAAGATTCTTGGATTACCGCGAAAACTACAACATATACGCGTACATTATACATATGCATACATATATTAATAATTCGGCAGACTGAGCGAACGAAGCAGATTTAATGTTTGGACTAGGTGAAACACTTTTCTATCGAAAGTGGTTACTTTTCGCTCCTTTTTCGTAAAATATTGTCAGCAAAGTTACTCGTGTCTAGGAGAGGACGAATATTTCTCTCTCTTCTCGAATGCGCGAACGCGATTCAAAGTTAACATAATGGCCGCGAAAGAACATTTTTCGAAATCGTTCAAGGATATGGTCCGCTTCGTGTCTGGTCGCGGAGATGGCAGGGGGATCCCCAAGGTGAACGGTGAAAGAGTCTGGCGGACTTAAAATTCGTCCGAAACGAAACGAACCTTCGACCAAGTCGAGTGGATCGTGAACTTGTTCCATCTTCTTGTTGAAAAATTAGTTGGTTCCGTCGCGTCGATTGGAAGAAATCCCGTTATTACTTTTTATTCAAATATGCATTCGCATCGTTGATAGAATCGCGATAAGTTTCAAACGGTCCGTTCCACGATCAATTATCACCATGAACTTGTTTAGGTTTTATTATACTTTCTCCGTTGTAACGTAACTCGGCACACAAGCGCGCGCGTCGCGACGGATATTAGTCCCGACGAAAATTGCTCAATATCAGGATACGTTTCGGCGAGTGAACCTATTTCGTCGTTGTTGGTGTTCGCTCGCGTATAAAATCTTGTTACGCTATACGAACGCGCGCGATCATCGACGGCTAATAGCTGTACAATCCGATCGAAATGATTTTCAGAGTGGAACGATGCGAGTCGGAAATACGCCACCGAATCGTGTCGGTGCACGAGTGCGCGTTACGATTGAAAATCAACGCATCAGAAATTCCTATCCAGTTGTCGGTGTATTTGAAATTGGCGCCTACGGAAGACGAGGGCGAGGGAGAAACCACGCACCAAAAATATAGTTTCGTAGGGTCCCTGTAATCGCGTATGTATGTACATACCAGAGTTGCCAGGGTAGGGAAAACATGGCCGCGTAGGGAGCTACATGAATGGACGGTATATTTGTGTTAGGGACGCGACGTCACGCTTGCGTTCGTAGTGGTATGTCACAGACGCTGGTGACGTCATGTAGGCTCCAGGATAGGGGCCCTACCCTGGCAACACTGGTACATACATACATACATATCAACTACCAACCTTCCAAAGGAATGGACAAATTATTTTCTGTTACGACAATTTGACAAGAATATAGGCGCGTTGAATTAAATTTAGTAACGGTGATAGCTATTCGTTCGCGTATCCACTGAACGCAGCCTTTCCTTTTCTAGGACGAACGTGCGATGGCTGTTTAGAGTAGCCTTTTCCTTTTTCAAGGTTAATGGGTATTCATACATTCTCTGATGTTTGTAAGTACATACGTACATATATACTTGTAACTTTTGACTCGTTTTCGCTAAATATTCGGTGCGTTTAACGCGTACTTTGTAATTTGATTCATTCGCAAAGGATCCATCGAGTGCTCCAGTGAAATGGCCGAAACGAGGCTTCGTTTACCTGGCTGGTGAACTTGTTGCCAAGAGTTCGTTGGTAGAATCGACTACAGGTGGTATCGGTGGTCGAGTTTTGTTGCTCGAAAAGATCGCAAGGTGCAGGAAACGCTTGGACGCGCATACTTGCACGTTTTAGCCGCTCGCGCTCGCGGGCACGTATCTTTCACGATCGTTTGAAATGCTCGTTTAACGCGATATTGCGGCGGCGCAGTCTCGACGCGCAGATACGATCGGCACGGAACAAAGAGGGAGAACGCGCCCGAACGTCCTTACGCTACTTACCCACATTTGCAACCAGGAACAAACTTTGAAATAAGTAGCAGCTCGCTATATATCTACCGATTGTGAATCACCGCGCCGTGCCGCGCCGCGCCGTGCCGCGTCTCAAACTTACGACCGTCGCGTCGTTGGCCACGATCGATCGACGATCGACGCGATGCGAAGGTGCCGTTTTCAACATTCCTAGGAATTCCTACGAATGTGGTTTGTTCGCAAACGACTGTTGCTTCCGAGGTGAACTCGTGCGCCGTGCCGGTGCGTTGTTTCGCTTTGATCTTGTCGAAAGTTCGAGCGAGAGGATATGAAACTGGAAGTCTACGCTTTCTTTGTTGTACAAGTCTAAGCATTATTTTATCGATACAGGTTATTCTTTAGCAGGAAAAATATTGTGAAGAAATCGTATCCGATATCGTTGTTTCGGTATCGATGTAAAATCTGGCAATCGTCTTCGGAGGTGCATACCTTTTTTTGCACGTCCACGATTCGACGACTCGCACTTTGCCTCGTCAGCGTATTACGTCGCGCTGCGCGTATAAAGCGCAGAATCGTTGCTCAATGCGAAAATTGCTCGAGGTTAATGTCTCGGAGTCGTTCGCGTCGTTCGTAGGACTCCAGAACCAGAAAGCGTCGCAATCGCTGTCTTCTTCGAGACAAAGGATTACGCAGCGCCCCGTCTCTATCGGTGCTTGAAGCAAATCTTTCTAAGCTTATCGTTTACCGCGAACCCTGCGAATCAGAGGCTCCGATCCGTTGTGAACTATGACAGTACTTAATCGAACGGACGCAAACGATCCCGGTCGGTGGAAAAGGAGATGCGAGCTATAATCGCAATAGAGTTTAAAAGGATCAACTCCGAACGGACCGTGCGACCGTTGCAAAATTGTTCGTTCGCGAGTCTCGTTGAGATCTTGACGATTGGTTTCTCATGCGGCACGAGGTATCCTTGTCTCTCGGGCTTCCCTAAGAAGCATGGCGCAAGATGATCCTCGATTCGCGAAGAATAACGCGTTCCCTGGGTCCACCGAGCCGACAACCGGCCGCCGCGCCGCGCCGCGCCGCACCGCGCCGGCCGCAAATGTCGCGTCGAGTCTTGCAACACTTGCACACGGATTTATTCATCCAACCTTGTAAAACGTCTTTTTCCTCTCTTCTGAATAGCGACTGTCGCACGATAGTCGACGACGTCGCTGCATTTAAAATTACGACGTGCGGGTAATTTTCGTCAAGATTAAAAAGTTGATTTTCTGATGCTTTACGACAACAGTCAGTAGTTTTCCTACGGTACTCGTGTCGCCCGAATGGGTACGTTAATTTGTTTGCTGGGCGTTATTCTCGCAGTACGAACGATACCGATAACCGATCGTTTCGATTACGCGAGTACGATAACAATGGCAGAGAAGAAATGCAGAGAGACGCTGATTCGTCTTATCGAGAATATCGCTGCTTGCAAACAGTTGAATTACGCGAAAGTGCGCTAGGGTACTAGCGGCGCGGCGCGGCGCCGCGCGGCTTCAGGGTGCATTTAACATACCTCTGTAAATGTCAGGTCGCGAGGATGCAGAAGGAACGAAAATATTCTTCTTCCGTTGTATCAAGTTCGTTGAATAATCATGCGACAAGATGTAATAAGCGAGCTTCGACAAACTAGGAATCTGGTTCTACCCGTTCCGAGACATGGGAGACAGGGGAGACACTGATGGCACGAAACGCAAGGACAACCGTATCATTATTTCGTCTGTATAGCGTAGCGTACGGTACGAGCCTCGAATTGTCTTTTATCGTCCTAATCTTGAGCCTCGACAAAATGTTGTCGACGGGTTGTTCCCATGTTCAACAAATCATGTTTGTATTTCGTTCGTAGCTATTACTTTTTCTTTCTATTTCTCTTTTACTCGCAGAGTACCTAGGTATACCACTATACGTACGGTAAATTCGTATCGGTCGTTTGTACATACAAACGGCATCGCATTCTCAATATTGACGCGTGTGATTCGTGAAAACTTAAATAGGATCATGAATCGTTGGCTAGTTACATTCTATTCTTTGTCAGGCAATATTTCATCTATTTTCTCGTTGCGATTCTAAATCGTGCATCGTTCGAGAATGATAGAAACAAGTTTCGACGAGGAACGAATAATTATAATTGTTTGAACGCAAAAACGCAAAACGATTCGGTTGCCGGTGTAACGCATTTAACGCACACTGCTTGAATCTTGGAATTCGACATCACTTGGCCCTGTTTACACGGTACTTTTACATCGACAAATATTTCTTGTACGCTGTCTAGATTCGTTGAAAGAATCGTTTACCAAGAATATGAGCGCTTCGCGATTCATTTATATGTGTGCGTCAGTCGAGGGAACGACCTCGACCGCTATAAACACGAAATACTTAACGAAAAGTGAATCCATATAGTCTCTCTTGACTGAACGTGGAATAAAACGCAATCTAGACGTATGTACATCGAATCATTATCGAATACTATTGTACGTCGTCGTCGTCGTCGTCGGAGAGAGAGAGAGAGAGAGAAGAAAGTAACGAAAATTGATGCCACGATCCAGTGTATATTCAATATTCAACATATGTAGATACACAATATTATAAGTTTGGAAGATTCGAGCGAGTTTGATGCAATCTTTTGCAATTCGCAAATGCGTGCGTCGCGTCGCGTCGGTAGTGTCTTTGTCGACGATATCTCGCATATTTGTTAAACAAAAATTTCAACGCTCGCGCAATAACGCAGTTCGCGTTACAAATTCGTGCGTGTAAATTTTTAAAGTTCGCAGCATAGAATCTTTTCTCGCTTGAAACTTGTGACGTAAAAAATAAATATTACTCTGCTGTGCAACGACGGTGGAGTCGATTATCATGGTCAATAGATATTTCCGTTGCTGCCGGTTGAGCCAACAAGGTGTGCATCCTAATAAAAAAATATACCTATAGATGATTTTACGCGTATTAATACGTACCGTACGTGTATTTGAATTTTGGTCTCTTTTTGATAAGCGACAGTTGGAACGCGTCGAGAGTCGAGAGTGCGGTCGCGACAAGTGTAAACCGTGATTGAAACGGCAACACTGGGAACTCGTGTTATCTTTTGATGTCTTGCAGCGTGCGTTCAGTCAGTGACTCATAACAATTAGTGCCGTGGGGGAAGAGAGCTTCCATGGTGTGGAGGGGAATGTTGATCAACGGAAGTGGAATAAACTTGTGTGATCCGGTAGGGTAAGTTTGTCTCGATTTCTTCATCCTCTCTAGGGTTTGTTTTGCGTGTAATTCGTGCGGGCAGCTTCTGCTATCAATGTACCTAGGTGTTTACTTTCCCTAGAGACAAAATCGTAGCGATAGATTCGATAGAAGAAACGCTATCTAAGATTAATGTTCCGTTTTCGCGGAAGATATTGCAACAAAATCCTTAATGATGCTCAACGATACAACTATGAAATATTATCGATTTAATTAATATCTACCGTTTGATAGTTGATGCGTGTAACTTCGCGCGACTATCTTTACAGTCGCTATCTTAGTTTGACCGCTTCTGGGTATAAACATCGTATAAATTATAATAAGTATGAAGAAAATTCCACCTAGCTTCCAAATTTCAGATAAAGATCTAGAATCTAGACGGAAATCGGTTGTCGCGATCGGAGCGTATACGTACATACATATATGATGGAGAAACCATCAATCGAACAAGTGGCTTGTTTCGAAGGGATAAAGTGCACGTGCACAGAGTCAACGCACCGATAAATAATGCCAACGCAGCCGTGTCGTTGCACGAAAACGCTTCTGAATTTCAACTATCGCTAATACTGCGTCACGAGAGTGTCCAGAGTGAAAATACGTCGCCGGATCCAGTGGATTGCGTGTCTCCCTTTCTAAATCCGTCATATGCTTGCGATGCGAGGAATGACGCGGAACACGTCATCTTAGTCTGCATCCGCGAACCAGTATCTACAATTGATGTGTCGCGAAGCGAAAGACGCCGCGCCGCGCCGCGCCGCGACGCGAGAGTGTCTATAAGCGCGCGTACGTATAATTGGAGAATATGCGGAGGACGGTTCAACTGTGTGTCAGCCGTAGGTTTTTGGACGCAACTGGGAAACAGAATCGATAATACTAAACGATTTAGGGCTCTGTTTTTCAAGATTACCGAACAATTGAGTATAAAGATAGTTGTAACAGGAAACGGCCTGCGTCCGTTAAGGCGTTGTAAATGAAAGTAAGTATCGCTAAACGTGGCTTGACGTTTAGAAACCTCTAACTGTGTGTGTAATTTAAACTAGCAGATGCCGCTCAATCTTTTACTATCGCCGCGCACTGTCGCGACTTTGCTCGAATTACTTTCGGAAGTAACGAATTGAAACATGACCCTAGAGAACCTATACCAAACAATTGTGACGCTCGTATCAAATCATCAGACTAGGTAGCAAATAACAACGATGTCGTTAAAGTGCACGTGCATCGTGATTCATGAGCGGAATAATTGTGACAGTAATGCGCTAAGCTCTCCCTGCGAATTTTCAGATCGACGGTAAATTCAACTGAAATCTACGGCACGACGCGACGTCGCGTAGCATGCGAATCGCGAATTCGCTAACGAGCTTTTTGCTACATCACGATCAATTTCTCTTCGTCGAGAAAACGTAGATACAAGAAAGCCGTTTAACTGTGTGTGAAACGATGCGCCGGAAAAAATAATCTTCCGACCAACACGTATGTACACGTATTCGTACGGCCGTGGCGCGGCGCAGCGTACGGCAATATACATATGTATATGTAGTAGATTCGCAGAGCGTCTGTTGCTCGCGCGACAATTACGACAGGGGCGTAAAGATTACGTTGGAAAGGGGGCGTGTTACGACACGGACACGATACACTATACACGATCGAGGCCGTTGAAATCGGTCGTTGGAAAATATGAAACGTTTCGGGCGGCATCGTTCCAGCGTGACACGGCTTCCTGCGTCTAATCCGATAGCGCAAGACCCCTTTCGAGTCTTTCAACCGCCCGACGCTACTTAAATAATTCTTCCTCATTGACTTGTGTGTCACGTAGAGTCCGTTTCTTGTATCGGCGACAACTGAATCGCACCGTCCACTCGTTCTCGATTGTTATTTCAATGGAGATTCGTCGCGTTATTATCACACGCGCACGAAAACTCATCGCAAGAGGGCTATTTCGCTTCCGAGGACATTCTTTGTCTACCGAACTGCTTTTTCGACTTGTTCGCCGTTGCTCCTGCATCGTCGACGAATCATCTTTGGAAACAGGTACGGTGAAAACGTTGTCACGATTCGCCAAACACGATGCGCGTCGCGTCTTGCGGTTAACAGCGATTTTCGACGTTTTCCGGAATCCGATTTTGACACTCGATACTCGATCGCGTTTTGTTTTCACGTGTCAGCTTTTACGGGCATACACGTGCACGTAGTACCTTAGCGTTATAAGTTATAATAGTGCATACATAGTACATAGTACATACATATACGTACGGTGACTTTAAACATATTTACCCGTATCTATTTGTACGTGCATTTCAGTACAATAACCTTGCATAGTCCTCCTTTGTATATATATACACACACACACACACACACACACACACACACACACACAAACTACTACTACTACTTCTATGCACGCTCCAATTTTACATTTACAATGCTTTTGAATTTTTCCACCGCGAATAATCGTCGAGCAAGTCGTCGACGCTCATTACACAATAGTTTATACATATATTGTTTGCTGTTTGCTGACGCGAATCAATCAGTGCATAAATCATGCAGAAACGTCGCGTTGCGTCTCTTCCCGATTCTAGGACTAAATAATTTTCCAACGCTTTATACTTTTGACGCTTACGCAAAAGTATTTCGCTGTGTACTACGAATCGGAGAATAGAGGGTTTCGTTGTTCGATATTCGAATCCTTTAACCTTAACTTTTTCGATCGATTATCCTCGAATGCCCTATGAAAACTATCAACTCTGTTCGCAAACGTCAGCGCGACCGTGAACTTGTTGTAATCGTCGGGACACGCGACTTTCCTACGCTTAAACGGAGAATAGCGAAAGCGAAACCTGTTTTACTTACTTCCGTTTTACCGATTTGGAGCGATTCGAATATAGCGCCTAGTTCCAAAGGATGTGCACTGTAACGCGCGCTACAGCTGACGTTGCACTTTTTTTCTAAACGCCTTACAATTGACCCTCGCAGTCGGAAGCAGGAACGGCGATCGAGTCGCGTACGCGTACGATTTCGAAAATATCGATCAAAATACCCGAATCAAATAATCTCCTTCTGTAGTTGCGCTCTGAGAGTCGATCCGTTATAACGCGTCCCTTGCCCTTGTCTGTCGTCGTCTTATTCTTGCGATAGTATTCAACATTAAAGCTTCCGACGCATCAAATGAACGTACACAATGGCGTAGTTGCATGCGGTTGATATGGTGAACCATGCCGTAATCTCATGAATATGTACGGCCACTTTCCTTCGCAACGCGGCAACTGCGAAACTGGGTATGTGGCACGATCTTCCTTTCGAGATAAGTCGATAAAAAGCTTCCTATTACGCAAGTACGCTATGCAGTGCAGTTGTGGATGATTATCAGCGAATGACGTTCCGAATGTGATTCGTCCAAAACGGGACCGGTTATCGTATCAGAAAACGTTTCTGTTTAGAAACGTTCCAGAAAGTCAGAAAGACAACGATGACGTTTTTTGCCCAACAATTTAAATCGTATTCGGGCTTTTTGAGGAAAATTTTCTAGCTTCGCGTCGCATCGACGAGAAACAGCGCAAGCTGTTAACGGGATTACGAAAAGTCGTTCGTACCGAACGAACACATACAATCAAAAGCGTTAAATTATTTGACGGGTTGGAAAATCTATTGACGTAGCGCAGTGCCTCTACTCAAGATCGGCTTCGATAAAAGAATGCGAAACGAGCTTGAACCGAATATCTCGGGACTCGATAACTGACTCTTGGATCGAAATTTGTAAACAGGCGCAGAGCAGCGCTGCCAAAGAGTCGCGCGGAGAGGCGGAGACACCGCGTTCGATCTCGCTTTCACTCCGATCGCGCTCTTCGTACCCATAGCCCATAGCCACAGCGTTCTCGCGGTGCTGCAACGACTCTGTCGCAACAAGCAACTGAAACTCGTCTGATAGTCCGATCCATTTCAGGGAAATCGATCCTCTTCCTCTTCTTTCGACTTGTTTTACGCGTTCGCTGGTGAACGCGTTGCTGCAGATGTTGCACCGCCGCGCCGATGCGAACGAAGCTTTGCTCCACAGGAGAAACTCGACGTTTAACGAATTCGAAAGAATAACCGTAATGAGAACCGTAAGAACAAGTTTCTCGTACCTTAACTTGAACGCTGCTTCAACCAATAAAGTCTGTTTGTCAGTTTGTCAGTTTGTCTGTTGAAACGCAGTTGCAAACAAATTCTTTCACTTGGCTTATTGTTAGACAAAATACATATAGGAATATAGGGTACACTGTGGTACACGCGACAACCGATGCTATTCGATGCCATCGACTCGCAAGACTCGTGAGCTCGACGTTAGCTGTCAACACAATCATGAAACCAGGACGATGAACAAAGCGTCGAGTTTCGTTCATACCTTCATTTTACTAAAGTCTTTCACACTTCATTTAACTTAATTTTTTTTAAATAAACATGAAAACCCTTTTTAGAATAACTTTGTAAATACAATGTGTTAGAAGCAGTTACATATTTAGTTGCACGTTCGTTGAGATGAGACAGAGTAAATTTCGAAAGATTCGATATTTTATCCGTAAAGCGTTCCGTTTCTCATCCATCTAAATTCTGTTCGAATTACTTATTGATCGTAGAAATAGAATGACTTGAACGTTTCGTAGGTGTACGTTTATCTTGTATAAGAAAAATTGTTGGGACTGGAATGAAGAAAAATTTATACGAACAAGATGTTCTCCATTTTATTGAAAATTGAAATACAGTAAATAGTGCTTAGCCTCGAATTAATAAATAAAATTTTGTAGGGCGGTGAATAAAATGAAACTTGTATCAACCTCCGACGCTAGAGTTTAAAACTTCAAATATGTATGTACCTTCATAATCGAAAACTAACGAACCATCATCGTTGATCGCACATTTTGTAAAACGTTTCGACTACTTTGTTGCAACTGTGAAATCGGCGTTCGACGCGAAAGTGCAACTGTTACCACCTTGACTCGCTTGGCAGAAGAGAAAAGTGATTGGCAGGTTACGGAAGCAGAGCCGGTTGCTCTTTACAGCTCCCTATCCCCTATCAACGCAGCGGTCGCGCGACCTGGCTCAAGGTGGTCGACGAACAACGAGAGTAGATATGTATGTACCTGCAGCTACGAGATTTCCAGACAGACGGCCGAACGAGCGCGAGAGCTTCCACGCACCTCTCTATTTACGCGTTCGAATTTTTTTCCTCGGTCTTCGCGAATCAAACGGAAATTGGCGAATCGAAATTGATCGAGAGCAAGCGAAAAAGCGAAGCCGTTGTACCAGAGAACTGAAAAAGAATCGATCGATGGATACGAATCGCTGTAATCTGCAATGGAACGAAAACCGGATTTAGAACAAGTCCAAGGGCTCGGGACAACCTTCGCGAGAGTTACATGATTCACCACGCACCATTCCAACGATTCAAACCGTTCGAAACCTCGCGCATGAAACGCTTTGCTTCGACTTGTCGCTGATATATTCGAAGGTAGAAAAGATTCGAATCGAGAGACGGTAAATTAACGTCGCTCTCTTTGCATCGTGTCAGCGACAATACCCGGAAGTGGACGGCGACTTTGGCCGCGAGCTGTGGATTACGCAATATCTTCCGCGAAAATCGCCATCGACGTTCGTCGCGTCGTGACGCACAGATTCGACTGGATTCGAGGATTCGACTGCTCTCGGCGCGGCGGCCGCGGCCGCGGTCGAGCAAAACGATCGAACGCGACGGAACAAGGTGTTCGTCTAGCGACGCCGCGACGGTCAGGTGGGGAGGAAGGCCGCGAGCTCGTGCAAACGCCTCGACCACGCACACCTAGACCTACAAAACGGAATAACTCGCGGTTATCTACCGGCAAATTGCATCGCGCGTGCACGCGCCGATCCGAGTCGTCTTGGTCGCAGAAAGAAGATTGTGGTGCAAAACGTGTCGAAACGTTTCTCAACCAGCTGAATCGTGCGAGAGGCGTACGCTTTCTGGTGTTACGCGATGCACACGATCTCCTATTACAATAAAGTATATAGTATGAGTAATACGATTACAATTTTCTATCAACTATGTTTTCTTCAACCACGTATTAGAAATTCGTCCAAGTGGACGGCTATTTTAGATGGCGAACAATCAATCGGGTAAACATCAAGTTGAAATATTATTACTTTATACATACGTTTAGTAATGGATAGAAAAGAAATAGGTAATAACGAATAACGATATATCCTGCTGTGGATGAAAGATTATATTTCTCGATAATACGAATCTTTTCAGTTTCTCCTACGTTGGATGCGTTGCACGCGGTGTATTTTTCGCGGCAAAAACCGCGCGGAAACAGTATAGGGCAGTATAGACATACTAAATGGCGTAGTTGATAAAAATAATTGAAACTTGTTGATTTTTGAAAGTTAAAGACGGGTATACTTGCTCTGCGACGATTAAATTTTGTCTCGTATGTCCAGGTGGTTCGAGCCGTGAAAGCGAGAGCGAGGAACGATGTGGTCGGGAACGCGACCGTTGGTACTGGTGTGGACGTTCGCGGTTCTGGTGGGAGCACAGATCAGCGACGGGTCGCAAAGGCCGCGCCTCGCCGGCGCCGTCAACATCTTCAGCCGATACGGCTACCTCAGCATCAGCATGCGAGTGGTACCCAGGAACGATAGCGACACTTGGATCTTTCGGGAGCCGACGTTGGACGTTTTCAGGAACCCCGTCGCCGCGGCGACTAGACAGCGCGAGCAGACCGCCGCCGTCGGCGCCGCAGCCGCCACAGCCGCCACAGCCGCCGCCGCGGTGTTCGACGGTGAGTTTCACATGGAATTCTGCGACAACGTCAGGCAGCTTCTGCAGGCCTACTTCAGAGACTTTACGTTCGAGAGGCTCGAGACGCCGTGGCGGGCGTTCACCGGCAGCTGGTCCAAGGCGGCCATTGCTCGCCACTTGGGCATCAACTCGTCCTTCGTCACCGGCGAGCACTGCTACGTGCTCGTGCGCGTCGCCAGATTCCGCGAGAACCAGAAGCTTGCGGCCACTGCGGAGTCGATGGTCCTCGACGAGGCCGTTCGCAGGGAGACGGAGAACGTGACGGTCGGCGACACGGCGAGCGTCGTGCGATTCATCAAGAACTTTGGCTCGCACTACGTCGCTGCCTACGTTACCGGGAATTCTTTGTACCAAGTGAGCACGTCGATTTTTCAACTTTTCTTTGTCGAACTTGCACGATTGCGTTTTTCCCGTCGCGTGTTGCGTCGCATTCGTTGTTAGAAATGTTAACAACAATTCGACGAGATAGAATATGCATGATGCATTATAGCCTGAAACGATTTTGGCCCTCGTCGTGTCGAAGGCCAACACGCGTTCGCACATGCCGCGGCTGTGCAAACCAGCCTTCGACGCGCGAGGGCAATACGTTAATTACAATACGTAATTATGTTTTTCTTATTATCGCGCGACGCGCGACGCGACGTGTCTCTCCAATCTCCGGCACTTTCGCCGTTTCGTGCGCCGTTGCCGTTGGCGGTTAGTTGACCTTTACTTATTCTTGAAAAGAATACCTGTTCGCGAATAACTACTGTCACTTGATTTCTTTGTGAATCGGTCGGCAGTAAACGGAGTTGGTATAGATTTGGTTGTGCCGTGCAGCTATCTAATAGAAAACTAATTACGTGCGCTGTTTCAGGTGTTCGTCTACACGCCTCAAGCATATTTGCGTATAAAGGAGCGACTGAAGACGCGCGGCGTGGCGGATCTGTCCAATCTCGAATTGATCAACTACTTTTCACCGTGGTACGCGGAGCACATGGGCTCTATACAGGCGGCGAGTGGAAATCGCACGGTCGAGGCGTGGGCGGTGGAACGACTTCGGAATCAATATTACATATTTTCTTACGCCAGCCTGTTGAAATTGCACGGAGACGCGACGTTGTTGAAACAACTGGACGGACTGCTCGGTAACGAGGCTCTGTTGCAATTGCAGCTAAGAACGCTGGCGCCCATCTTCAAGGATCGTCAACGTCGCGAGTGGTTCCTCGAGGTGATAGACAATTATTTTAAGCTGTGGGAGGTGAACATGTGAAAAGTGCGACAACTAACTCGACGTCGACGTGCCTCCGTGTCGGTCGGGATCCGTTACATAGCTAGCCCACGGTACTACTAAGCGTAACTGAACGTAACGCACGCATGCAAACGATAGATAAGAAAAGATGAAAAAAGGAAATTATCGAACGATCGCGATCTTGAGCCCTCGGTCGTGTTTCGTTCAAAGTTTGCAATGTCTTCCGTCGAACGGAACGCTAGAATAGGATAGAGAAATGTCCAATGACCGTATTCTTATAAATAAGTATTTATTATTATAATCGAGAATAGAAAACATTTTTATACAAACGTTTTAAATATATCACAAACATTTTTTAGAAAAACTTGTCTTGACTGAAAGACACCAGCGATCGTTTATTTCTGTGATTATCGTTTCACCTATCCTTGATCATTAACGATAACGATAACGATAACGATAACGTTAACGATAACGATAACCGTGGAAACCAAGTTCGCTACAGTTTTTCTCTTTTGTCTTCAGTTTGATTATTTCTCTTTCTGTGAGTAACAAGACCAGTCGGCGAATCGATACAGAAATCTATACAAAATAAAATGAATAGTAAAATGAACTTTACATAAGATTTGTTCAAACACAACCGAGTACGTACGAGAAAAACATTGTATTTGTCGTTTGTGCAACAAATGAGAGTTTAACGTATCGGCGCGATCTGTGATTGATCTGTTTAAAAACGAAAGGTTACGTATTACGTTTAGTTAACTTATAATGATCGTTTAGCTCGTGTTAGAATTTTCGACGTGTCTTGTAGACTTGGAACGGTAACGCTAGCGGCTCGCAGTAGACGAAGAACAGAATCGATTGATCGTTCAAGACGCGCAAAAGTCTGTTGAGAAAGTCAGTATTTTTATACGTAATTCGACTGCGCTGCTGTACTATATGCATCAACTATACATTATTGTTAATTACGTTCCTGTGAACAGAAAAACCTCGGGAAACTTACTCTCGCAGATTTTCGATAAACCGTTTAGGGTGGCGAGACGCAGTCTTTCGAAACTAAATGTAACAAATTCTTTTTTTTATAGATGAAAGATATTATTATAAGTAACTTACGTACAAAGCTTCGTCGAGATCGGTGATTCAGAAGGTTTCCTTGTACGTTAACGTATCGTGACTAAAATGTAACTCGATATGTACTTGTTGATTGTTGAACAAAAAGTCTGTGCGAAAATCAAGGTTATACGAAATGTTGTTCACTCGAATGTTGATTCGTTTTATACAAAAAAAAACCACGCCACGCATCGATGCGCCTATATTCACCGACACTGACTAAGATCAAGCTATATAATCCGATGCGCGTACCTACGTAACTATTATACTTGACTCGAAATTCGTACGTCGGCTATTGACAATGACAGACTTCCAGATTTCATAGGAGAAATTTCTAGGACAAACCTCGTCACAGTTCATTCTCGAACAAAAATGTTATTGTACATACGTAGCTCGTTAATCGGTTTTCTTAAAAGTGTGAAATTTTGCAGATGCCTGTTGCTCTCTACCCAATTTTCTCCCATTAACAACCATTACAACTGGAGTTTCCACGCGTATAGACTTAAAATCAAAGTCCTGAAAAAAAATGCATTCCTGTAATTACTTGTAACTTTAATTAGAAAATCATGTATATATTGTGTATATGTATATGTATGTTTTACTAACGTTATTCAGATAAGAAAATTTTTGATGGATAATATAAGGTTCGGGTATAGCAACGGAATCTCCCACGGTGACTCCGCGGCCTTTCGCAAGATTGTACACGGTTACAGCGATACACGTTTTCTCTGCGTCGACGAGACAGAAAGCGCTGAAAAATGTTTACGCGTAAGATAGCTGATACTATTTAAAGCAGGGTTGCTAACTTTTTAAATGTGCCAAAGTATACTCACAAAGGTACGCAATCGGTGTCTTGTATCCAACACACTACTTTTCCCAAAACGACTTTCTCTGGATTAACTCCGACGGCCAAATCTTTCAAAGAAGCTGTATCTAATTTGACAGTTTTCTGACCCGACGTAAAACAGCCACCTTTGTACGGTCCCAAATGCTTATCGTCCAACGCCTGTATTTAATCAAAAACCTATAAATACGTATGTATACCAGCGTCGTACGTTCAGATTATGCAATCGTACGAAACGAAAAAACGTTGTAAGATCGTGTTTTATACGGAAAAACAAAATATATTGTAGAAAATTAATGTTCAATACCCGTATCGTTTGATACAATCTTTTTGGTTTCATTCTACCGTTATTCTCAATCAAATTTTGTACGTCCTTTAGATATTGTAACAATTCGTCTCTCTTGGTCCGTGGAGTTTCCCAAGTCGGATCCAATAGCGTTGCTCTTGCAAACGATTTCAATGCTAAACAGTACTCTTCTTGATACTTTAATGCCTGATACAAAAGTTGTCGATACAAAAGTAAAGCCAAAATATCTCTCTATCTATAGGTTGCGTTTTAACAATACTTACCACCGCTTTGTTATGAAACAGGTGGGAATTACTTCCAGCTACGATGTCTTTTTCCTGCGAACGATTCGAGGCTGTTACCCCGTTAATTTAATCAAACGATAGATCGAAATAGTGAATTTATCATAAATAACTTACTGCCTGAGCATAAGCTGACATACAGAAACGTAACGTCGTAGGATTTTGGGCTATCGTAAAGAAGGAAGACAAATAAGCATTTCCCAAGATTGCCCAAGAAGTACCATCCGTCGTGTCCAGACTGACCGCTTCTTTGGCATATTCCATTCCCTGATGTATATTTTGTATTCGTTGCTCCGCGTTAGAAACTGGTTCTTGTCTGAGTACCATTGAAAGATTTCGTAGCGATACTTTATTCTTACTCTGTAATATTAATTAGAGCGTTTCAAAATTTCCAATTAAACTATAACAAGGAAAAAAACCTAATTATTTTGTAGAAAAAAAGGTTTACATAACGTAAAGCACCAACAAAACAATTTTTTGCTTGTTGAATGTCGTCATTCTTCCAGTAACATTCGCCTAGCTCGTTCCACGCTTCGACCAAGTTTGGTTCCAATTTTACTGCTTTTGTTAATAACTCTTCCGCTTGAGATATAAAACGCTCTGTAACGTTTAAAGCTTTTCCTTTTAAATAATAATATTTTGCTCGCGATCCGTCGATCTCGTATCCCTTGCATTCATCAAATTTATTCAATGTATCTCTCATTTCTTTCTCCACGTCTCTATTCTTTTTAATCGCCTCTTCGATCGAGCGACTTTCAAAATAATGATCTCGGAAAAAATACAAAGCGTTTACTTTTTCCTGCGACAAAAAATTGGAATAAACGCTACGCTTCTAGGGAATCGAAATTGAAAATAGTTTGTTATTCTAGATTAACGTAAGGAAACAGGTTATTTTGTACGAAAATAAATAAGGCAATAAAGCGTATAAAAGAGATATAAAATGAAAAGTTAAAACGGCATTTATACCGTTAAAGCTACAATGGGATCTTCTTTGACAACATTGCCAGATTGCGCTCCCGCAACCACTTTATCGTCTATAATTGCCGACATTTTTTTCAAACACTTTTCGTTAACACACGTTAACAGTCTTATTACGAATAAGTGTACATTTTGCGTCAAGTATACATCGTATACACCAAGTGTACAATTGCATACATGATTCACGACATTCGAACAAAAGCAATCTATTGTTCATGAACTGTCAAAACGTTAACTATTTATGTAACATAACATCCTGTAACAGCGAACGAAGAGGTTACGTCTGCAATGGTATACAACCATGTATACAAATTACTATTTACGTATAGTATATATATAGTCGCGCAAGAAGTCTCGCATGTGGGATCTCTCGCAGGGTGGGTTCCGATTTCCGATCTCAAAGTTGTATATTCACAGCCGTAAACTCTGCTCGTATCTGCTTAGACCTCAGCTACACGAGCGTCAAATTATCGTCCGTTGGTCGTCCGTCGCCACGTCTGTCTTATGCTTAGAGCATATACTACTGGAGGGCGCATTGAAGGCACAAAACTTAGAGTGGGTATAATAAGGAGAGTGTGGCCGATTAGCCGGTATCGCCATTTTAAGGACAAGCGGGTGCATCACATGCTATTACATTCAGTTCAAACTTCGCGCCTCTTAAGTTAGCGTAACGTTTTACCACATACATACAGTATCTATATGTAGATAAGTACTGCACAAATCATACAATAGCTGTCGGACATAGTCCTACAAATGGCGGAACCAATCATCGATGAGCAAGCCTGTCTGCCACACTCTCCTTATACCCACTCTAATAAAACTTTACAGAGGATAAAAAGACAGTGTGGCAAATCAACTACCTTCGAGATGATTCGTTTCGCCATTTGCAGGAAAACTTCCTGTGCTAATAGGTGGTTGTGTATCATTGATATTAAGTTTCTATATTCACGTTATTACAGCATTACATTTTCCTGAGCCAATCCTGAGCAATCCTGAGTTTTCCCTTCAATGGCGGCTTCCGGCTGATTTGCCACACTGTCTTTTTACCCTCTGTAACCGTGAGTGATTTTGAACGCCATCACTACCTATAGGCATCCGAGATAAAACGTTCGAATATTTTCGGACACGACGCATTCTCGCACGCGGAATAAGCTCATCTATATTATTTTCGTTCTCGCATGCGAAATCGCATATGACATTCAGGGTTTAATTTCACGAATCGAGTAATAGAGTTGCAACAAATTCAGATTGAACAATTTTGCTATCTCGCTCTGTCTTGTTACTCGTCTATTTTCTCTAGCATTTCTTCAGCAGTAGAGCCTATGAATATGTAGCTTGAGATCGAGAACTTATCACACGAAAGTTCCCGCATGCGAGACGTCTCGCATGACTCAAGAATTGACTCCTGTCAGAGACTAGACATCTGACATCCACTTTTGATTGGTTCGCCATTTACTAGCCATCCCGTCGATTTTTAAATTTACTATTTTTAAAAAGTAGATGTTTGAATCGTTATACAATTTTAGTTTTTTATGATATCTATGTATTTAAAAACGTAAAGTTCAATAATAACCAAAATAATATATGTATGTATATTTACAAAATTCATCACATTTTTCCCTAGGGATAAGAATCAACTGGACTGAGCGATGGCGGGCATGGGTGGTAATCATTAGGGATCTTTTACTAAACCAAAGAGTAGGTATAATTACAGAGGGTAAAAAGACAGTGTGGCAAATCAGCCGGAAGCCGCCATTGAAAGGAAAGTGAAGGAAAGCTCAGGATTGGCTCAGGAAAATGTAATGCTTGTGTAATAACGTGAATATAGAAATATATCAATGATACACAACCACCTATTAGCACAGGAAGTTTTCCTGACGGAACCAATCATTGCGAAGGTAGTTGATTTGCCACACTGTCTTTTTACCCTCTGTAAGTATAATAAGAGGCGACACTCCAAGTGTCCCTGTAAACTGGCTGTGTCATTTCATCTCTTTCTAAGAATGAAATTATCGATGAAAAACATCCTACGGTCATTAAATTGGCTGTGTCATTTTGTCTTTCTCTAAAAGTGGTTTTCTTTTTGAGTGTAGTATAGAGTTGTAGAACTATACTACCTGGAACGCTCGCGGCTATGGGTAGAAAAACCAAATCTGGGCCGAGGGAGATAGCTGTTATAGGGTATCTTTTTCCTTTTCTACTCCATACTACCTTATACGAAAGTATACCAGTAGACGCTATAGTATAGCGCATTCTTGCGTCCATAAGACCGTGTGTGTAAGAGAGAAACAGAGGTTCCTTGTAACTGGCATCTCTTTCTAACAGACGGGCCCGAACCCTTAAAACCAAAGAGGATTAGATAGAGTGGAAGGTTCTGTAACCTCCTTTTAGAGCGCCATCTGATGAGTCGCAACTGAAATAATTTACAGAAATGACAAGTCCTATTTCCTTTCTTGAATTTTTGTTATGCGTGCTGACGCCACCCACGCCAAGCCAAGCTACACCACACCATTTTTTATTTATTGAGGATAAAGATTGTTTGAGTTGGATTTGGTGTTTTGCGTATTGCATTAATATATTTAGTAAAACAATGCCCGTAAAGTGTTGCGTTTGCAATAAAGATAGGAAGGAGAATAATTTGAGTTTATTTGGGATTCCAAAGGAGCCACATATGTAAGTATAAAATTGTTTAAGAAGTATACTATTTCAACCATTCCATTTACACACGTGGTTTATATTATTATTAATATATTGTGATATAATATTTTTACAAATATTCATCCGAATTTGCTGCCATTGGGAGGCGCGCTTCATCAGGAATGCTATTACAAAAAAATGTGATACTAATAAATACAAAAAATTTTTATAATAAAATCGTGTGATGCGTTTGAGATGTGTGATACGTATGAATGTGTGTGTGTGTGTGTGTGAGATATTTTGTTTATATGTATGCTATAATACATTTAAAAATAAATGTAAATATATCTTCTATTTGTATTTTATTTTCTTCCTAATAATCTCTATCATGTATGTATGTAAATTGATATTTCAAGTTTTTAAGTTTTATAGTCTAGAATGAAATTGCGAGTTCAAAACCTGAACTTGGAATTATATAAAAAATAAAAATTTAGTCATAGAGTTTACTGTGAATCGAACCGTGAATTCAGGGGTTGTGGAGGGGGTTTGTCTTCGGGCTGCGGGGCAAGGGGATGGATGAATAGTTCGGTTTTGACTCGTTTGGAGCGCTGCGAAACGAGGTTACACTCTTTTACATAGGGCTCTTATGGGAGCTTCCACTCTATCTAATCCTCTTTGCTTAAAACGACGTGAGCGTTCCAGGTAGTATAGAGTTCAGTAGTGGTAATACACAATTAAATGGACGTGTCCAGTTTCTGATTGTGGGGTCTCTTAATGAATCGTATTGTTCGATAGTTGCAAGAGGTATCGGCGTAGCGCTCGCGTCGCATCCCTATTCTCCCACCGTCGGCGTCGTCTCCGTGTCGAGAGGCGATCGTTTGATCTTCATAGTCCGTGACCGAAGGTTGCCCAGTAAGGCTGCATCGCCTCGGGAACGCCATTTTATGTGTTTGGCTCTGAGACTGGGACGGTGGGTGCGTGCGGTGCAAACCAGAGAGAGCGTATTCCGTGTGCATTGTTCGCAAGATGTTACCTAAATATTTTGCGCCCGACATGTGCAAGTAACGACGGGTGTCGGAGAGTGAGTGAGAAGGGCAGCGGAGAAGGGCTCGGGCCGAAATGGTCCCGGAATAGTGAGCTGTGAGAGCGTGAGTGTGTTTCGTAGAGAGTATAAGTGCGCCGTACTGGCTTTCCCGTCGCTGTCACCGTGTTTCTCGATCGTCTGTATCTCACGGGGAAGTCTGCTTTGGGTCAGATCACGGACGGCCTCTGGATTCCTCGCGACACCCTCGTCACCCGTCTACGATGAGTTCGCGCAACATACCCTCGGACAAGGTGAGTCTTCTTGTCACTGCGCTATCTTTTTCTCTCTTTCTCTCTCTCTCTCTCTCTCTCTCTCTCTCTTTCTCTCTCTCATACACACACACGCACATTCTCTCTCTTTCTCTCTCCATCTATCCATCTCTCTCCCCCACCCACCTTTCTCCCTCTCTTAACATGCTACCGCACCCTTCCGCCTCCCCTTGCTCCTTTATCCTTTGCATCCAACGCGATCGCAACCAGCTTGCCGTTCAATAGCGATCGTAGAGTATCATTTTTACTGGATACATAGTCAATTTTGTTCACCTAATCGCGGCCATGAAAGCATCGATGCGTAAAGTTTCCATCGGATCAATGAAAGATGCTTCTCATACCTACGTATCGAGCATCGGGGAAACAACGCAACGGACGTATGCACCCTCGCACGACCGATATCGGTATCTGTCTCGTTTTTTCTTTTGTACGCTATCGCTTCGTTTCCTTTGGATCTTCCGACGCGAACGCCCCTAGCTTCCACGTACGTGCATAAACGACTATAAGTGCTGAGTTCAGTGCTGAGAAATTAGACGTTTACGAAAGCAAAACTTTACGCGGCAAAGCTATTGGTACGCATGAGTACATACCACGTACATACCACGTACTTACGTAGATACTACTGACGTACATGTACGCATACGGAGATACCTGTCGCGATCGTATTTAACATTTTTTCTATTCAATTTAGCTTGGAGCGATCGATGAATGCGATGAATTGCGATTTCTTTGTCCTACGCTTGCCAATAAGTCGTGCGTCGCGTGAAAGTCGCAGCGAACGCGTTCTCTGAGCGTTTCGAGTTACCGCGACGCATCTATCTTTCTATGCGCAAAGTACATATACATACTATGTACTAGTCGCCGTCGCGGCCGCTAACGAGCCTGTTTAATTGGTACCAATCGCGTTACACGTAGGATACAAAAGAGAGGCCTTTGCGTTCGGCTCGTTCGATCTACTCTCATCGATCCTCGTTTCTGCTCCCCATTTGGGTGTATCGAATCAATAGATCGAGGAACGCGTGTAACCGTGTAACTGTGGCGTGAGAATAGACCACGACCAGCCTATTACGCTAAAAATATCATGCTCGTGCAAAATTTGGTGACATCGGTAGAGCGTAAATAGATGCAAATATTTGCGAACCATCGTTCGCGGCGATTATGCATAGACGTTTACGTCTATTTTCGCATCTCGGCTGCTCTTCTTTACCGATTAATCGCCAACGTCGATCGCTACCGTCGACGAAGATTTATCGCGTGAACGAAACAAAGAGAAGAGAAGGAAAAGGAAAGGACGAACAGACGAACCGCCTTGAACGGTGACTCGTTGATTGATTCTGCCGATAGACGGAGCTCAGTATGTATTTTCTTAACGTTGGGTTTATGTACTTATGTATGTATATGTATAGTTGTTGGACGAGCGTAAAACCATTGTGTCGCACATTTTCGAAAGAAATATTTTTCACTTTAAGGCCGCGTGGGAAAAATAATTGCTTTTGTTCCAGTATGTATGTGTATACCTATATGTATGTACGTGTTTTTCAAAGTACATATGTATATGTATATTTTTTTATTATTTAAATAATAATATTATTTGTCATCTTGTTCACGGATAAAGGGTGAAAATAATGTGGAACGCTTTAACTCCTTAAAATTTTAACACTGACGATCAAATACATAATTGTGTTGCTCGAAAAAACAAAGATAGATAATTTATAGAAAAGAAAAGGGATGTATTAAAATTGTATTATGAGAAAACGATGTTACGAAAGAGTTGAAATAAATTGTTTCGCATTTGGACATACAAATTGACCAAGTTCTAAATTTTCGATTTACGCAAGAGTCGAGGGGCGAAAATATAATCGAATAGCAGCCGTTATGCTACGCTGTCGGTGAGTTTTCAATTAAGAAATGTGTCCTCTAGAGAATCTCTAGTCCGGAGAGATTTGTTTCGCTACAATTAATCGTACAAATTGAAATTCATGACCAAGTACATACATACATATGCTACACATACATATACAACATACATACATACACTACTCTGCTATGGGAGTCGCACAAGTTGGTCGATTTTGTGACTCGCAATGATACGAACGCTTTACTATTTTGTCTTGCTCCGGCTCTACCTATGGTTTTCTTTTTTATGTTGGTCGCATCGAAATATCAATCGTTTACACATACGAAAAAATTGTTAGTTTTTACTTGTAGATGACACGTGATTTGTGAAAAATACATTCCCTTCCTGTTTTCTATGTAAATACATAGTTACATACACGTGTACGTATAATATAGTGTTGTTGGAAATGGCTAATCAAAGTTTGGTAATATATTAGACTTGTGTTTCGAGGCTGAAAAAAGATTGTAGATCCACGCGTCGGAAACATTTTTAACTACGTATGTACGTACTGTTGAATGCATCTCGCGATTTCTGTAAATTGTACAAAAATGTTGGGATAAAAGGGATCGAATTCATATCCTACGCTCGCTCTTACTCTGCATCTACGATACTTTTATTAACAACGTATACTGCAAATTCATATACATATGTACATACATAAATAATCACTGTGGAGCTTAAGGGGGAACGCCTACTTAGAAATTAAAAAAAAAAAAAAAAAAACCGACTTTTGGATTTGTATATTTTCTTGAAGTACAATATTTTTTAAATATTTTCTGAAAATTTTAAGGTAATTTGAGCAAAATTGAGTAGATTATAAGCGTATAAAAACGTTGGACGGAGTGGCGTTTAGAGCAGGTATGGCGGCAGCAGTTACAGAACGACCGATAATCACTTTTGGGAGATTCTTTGTATTGTAAGAAACTATACACTTGCATTAATGAATACGAAAGATTCTACATACATTAGTAAAACATAAAACTTCAGGCCAGAGTAGATAAAAATTAGAGAGATAAACCAAATACAATGTACATACATATAATTACCAAAAGTGTATTGGTTTGTCTAAATAGAAAAAAATTTCGGGAGAACCATGTCCTTTTGACTCATTTAAATAGGCGTCCCCCCTTAACAACGAATAACGCTGAATAGATGCGAATGAATTGACAGTGCATGTTTATAATTTTTTAGCGAAAAAGATGTTTTACTACTAGTCTGCTAGCATACCCATTACAAAACCAAAAGGAACAAAGTGTTTGATTGCGGATGGTTCGTTGCAGCGCACCATGGTCGTTGATATCGAGCGAGGAGGAGGAGGAGGAGGAGGAGGAGGAGGAGGAGGAAAAGGTGGAAGAGGGGTGGAAGGCGTGGAAGGAGGAGGCACGGTCAAGGTCGATTAAAGAACAAAACGAATATGTACATTTCTTTTCTTTCATAGAAAAGAGACCTTGGGCTTCCGGTACACAAGATGTCTGTTCCTACGCTACGTGACGCGTCGCGTCGTGAACAAGAAACTGGAGCGGAAACTGTTGTTGGGTTATCCTTCTCTCTTAGTTTTTTCTCAATGCGCCGTCATACACCTTTTCCTCGATCCAAGGAAGTGAAGTTGAATTGTTGTGAAACGTTTAAAGTTTAAATTAATTTTCCCTGGCGAGTTTCTAGTTTCTTTCTGAGCGTTAAGAATATAGGACGATTGCGAAGGATGAATTTCGTGGCTTCGTTTCGGCACATACACGAAACAATCGCTTGAAGGAGTGCACAGTGAGCCCAGAGGACCAAAAAAAGTGGCCAAAAAGGACCTAAAAAATCGAGCTACCAGAAGCTTACCACTGTATTCATAAATAGTTGAACTATATACAGGGTGTTCGGCAACGTGTCAGAAATTTTAAGGGATGGTTCTACACGCCAAAATAAGACGAAAATCAAACTTACATTCATTCGGTCCTTTTTTAAAATAATCAATATATCGATCCGCGAAAACAGCTGTGATTTACGTTACACACACATCTTCATTTCATACGGACAGCTCTATACACTCTGAATATTCCGTAAAATTTGACATATACCATAGGGATTGCCATGTTTCAGGCGGTTTTCGCCCACTTTTTCAAATGCTAATAATTAAAAAACAAAGCTGCTACCGCCATTTTGTTACTCTTGATTTTCGTCTTATTTTGGCGTGTAGAACCATCCCTTAAAATTTCTGACACTCGTTGCCGAATACCCTGTTGTATAAGTAAAATATTTTGATGATTCAACCATTCTTGTTCTACTTATAGCAGTATAAAGTTGTAAAACGTTTTGAAATTACCGATACGAGTTCTCATGATAATATTAATATATTCATAAATTTATGCTTATTTTACTCAATTTTATTTTAAACATTAATTAAGAATAATACAAGAAAAGTGAAAAAAGTCAATAATAAATGATAATATTTAACTCCGTTATCGTAACATTATACCAATTTTTAGCGAACTACTAACTTCCGATTCACCATTCCCCTAGATTCCACCACTTACAAAGAAAAGTAAAAGCTAAATGTGTTGTGTGTAGTGTGCCCTTTACGGTAAATATGCGAATTTTTGTGAATATGTATACGGCCAAACTACATGGCGCGGCGCGGCGCTCAGTAGAGGAGTCTGTGTGCATGTAACATCTTCTCCTATTTCTGTTTATGCGATGTGTCCGTTTCCATTTCGTGTGGTGCATACATATATAGGTTCATTTTGTCAAAGAACTCGGATCAGTCGCAGTCTTCGAACAATGTTACAGGCAAAAAGATCGATGGCGTGCGAGAGCGTTTATTTCAAAGCATAGCTATACTATGTGCGTATGTATTAAATGCAATCATACTGAAAATCTTTTAAAAAAAATTTTGACATTTTGAACATTCGGCCAAATTTAACAGTAAGTACTTATTTATTCAGCATAATACATTATATTTTCAAGCAAGTATTCATCGTTCAATACATATTTTCATAGGATCAATAATTGATAATGGTTAGATTTATGAAACTAGAGATTCTTGAGAATCTTTCTACCAAAGATCTAGCTAAAACTTTAGATTATATTTGTTTTTAAATTAAACATTCTTCCGGAAAATGCTTGTAAATAATACCGTTTGTGAAAAATAGAAAAAATTCCCAAAGGGTATTGAGTTTTCAAATGACATGATAAAAAATTGTATATTGTATATTGTAAAGTACGTACAAAGCAATAATAATACTTATGCATTAGACGTAATAGCGAAGCTAAAAAAAAGTAACGATTTTTAGACTTTTCTTTACATGTTTCGATTAAAAATCTTATTTTTTACATTTTATAACAACTGTTTTGAA
Source organism: Perdita meconis (assembly GCA_030770465.2). NCBI lineage: Eukaryota > Metazoa > Arthropoda > Insecta > Hymenoptera > Andrenidae > Perdita > Perdita meconis. The sequence goes on from JASKOS020000020.1 coordinate 61,394, forward strand.
TCCGCCATTTTGAATTTCCAATTTTTTATGTTAGATTCATCAAAATTAACTTGGAAAATGCTTAAGTACCGAGTTTCAAGAAGCTAGATCGAAATCTTGAATTTTGGCCACTTTTCTCAGTCCTCTGGCCCACTGTGCGAGCGGGATACAAATGAAAATAGTTTTTTAACGCCTTACAGGCTGTCAAGATACTTTTTTCATCTGAAGAAAAATAAGGCGTCGTTCCGTCCAGGCGATTGGCCGCTGTGCGTTCTTTACGTTATGTAGATTGGGAGGACAGTTGTCGGTCGCCTCTGTTGCATAGCTTAATTGGTTCAAGCAGTCCGCACGGCCGTCGAATCCCGGTCCAGGCAATCCTACAGCTAAAAGTATGAAAATAGGTCGCTAACGCGCGCCCTCGATGGGTGTCGTAATTCCTGCGATGATTCATGAGCAAAAGATAAGAAAGAAATTGGTAGAAAGATGGTTAATTGGTAGTTGGAGCGGTTATGATTTCGATACACACGGCGCGACACAGTGGGACAAATGGCCTATCTAGGTGGACAAAAGTCTATAACTCGATGAATTCATAACTTCGTCATTTTTAACGTCTATTTTCGAATTAATTCCTTCGTCATTAAAAATAAGAAAAAACTTCTATTCTAACAGATAAACCTAGATTTTACCATTTAATCTTGTACTATTACTAACTTGCTGCGGTCTAATCTATTTCTCGCGAAATATTCTTACATGCTGACATTATGTAAAGACAGGATGGTGAAAACTAAAGTTTTTATTTGAATCTACATTCAATAATGTAGTCGTATATACAGGGTGTCCCACGTAACACTTTTCACGATTTTTCAAGTACTTGCGATAATCTGACAAAAAAATATTTTAAACAAAAATTGATCAGTCTTCGATTGGTTATACATTGCAATAAAAAAAAAGTTAGATTTTTTTTTTATTATCAAGGCCACCTTCATTTTTTTAAATGGCACTTCAGGGTCATGGTATACTAGGTCGTTAAATTCATCTTGATATGGGGTATAATACTGTTAAGTCAAAAATACAAAGTGCCATTTAAAAAAATTAAGGTGGCCTTGACAATAATAACAAAAATTTTTTTCGAACTTTTCGAAAACTGATCGACTTTTGTTTAAAATATTTTTTTTCAGATTATCGCAAATACTTGAAAAATTGTGAAAAGTGTTACGTGGGACACCCTGTATAATATGATTCATTTGGTTCATTGTACTATACCGTAGCAAATAGACACCCTATAATGTATAGGGAGAATATTGCTCTTAATGTTCATTATAAGTATTAAAGGAGACGAAGAATAGTATTATCAATTTAAATTTGATCAATATTACTGATCATGTAAACTCCTCATACGAGTTTACAGATAGCAAAAACAGTTAATATCTACAGCAGCGGCAGATTACGGCAGCTGAATTCTACAGTATATTGTTAGCAAAAGATTTTCGAACAAATTAGTACAAAAATGGCATACTAAAAAAGAAATTTTTCGTATGTTTAGAAATGCTTTCCCAGATACTCCTTATTACAGGAGAATCAATATAATTATCATCACGCCAGTTGGTCTGATCACTCATTATTGATTGTAGATTCAAATCAAAACTTTAGTTTTCACCATTCTGTCTTTATATAATGTCTTTATATAATAATGTAAAATCTGGGTTTACCTGTTAGAATAGAATTTTTTTCTTATTATTTATTTATTAACTATCGTATAGTCTATATTTCCAAAAAATGACGAAGTTATGAATTCATCGAGTTATAGACTTTTGTCCACCTAGATAGGGCATTTGTCATACTGTGCGCGGGGCGGCGCTTTCGTGTCGAAAGCTAGGGCTAGGACACGATTAATACGTTTTTTTCATTTTGCCATATCGCCAAGCTTCGTAAAACGATTAAATTTGTCGTTGGTATCGTAGCGTTTTAGCACGGCCAGTCCCAGAGCAGAGGTACATACTGGTTTAACTTTAAAGCCGTGTACGGACACGGGTGCGAGGCTGGCTCCGCTACCTCATCGCAGCGTGCGAAAAGGAAACGAGGAAACGCGGCCAATCATCTGTTTTGCATTGCCTCACTTCTTTTTCATGCACCGAAACAAGGTAGCAGCACAAGCCTCGCACTGTCTGTGCACGGCTTAACAGTCTATCGTGACCTACTGAAAATCGAAGAGGCAACACGAGTGAGGCTCTTTACGCTCGTAACGCCAGGCCACTCGAAGCGTAACCGAGAATGCGATCGATGCGTACGTACCGCTTCGAGAGCGACTCAGGATCAAGGCGAACTGCACGATCGCGATGAGAGTGAGCTTGTTATTAAAACAAAAAAAGGGAGAGAAAAGAAGAAAAAACCTCGTATATTGTGCCAAGTCCCAGACCGACTGATTCTTAAATTTTTCAACAATTTCGTTTCCAGTTCTTCATTTTTTTAGTGTAAACGAACAATTTCCAAAAAAATAGTTAGCTGGATGCGATGAAAGTATTAATAACTCCTGACTGAGAAATCTAACGTTTCCGTCAAAATAGATGTATAAGATAATAACCACTCAATTTCTTTCACTTTACATCTTATAAGTTCTCTTGTATTAGTCAAAATGAAATATGTAATCCAAATAAAATACTTGACAAAAACTATACATTTCTAGAAGAATCAGTAAAAAATAATTTATTTATGTACAATAGACGCGTGTCCAGACAATTTGAGAGTACAGAAGTGTACAGAATGAGAGACGAAATAGTACATACATACATTTTATGACTTTAAATTGTTTGAAATGAACAAGTCAAGCGATGTTTGACGATCATCCATACGCCAAGGAGAATCGTAATTAACAGCTCCAAATTACTTACTACGTTCGATATATGTATGTACATATATGTGTATGTGTTTGCTTCAACGTTTCCCTATTCGTTCGAGGATTATACTCTAAGCCTGTTAAAACGGAACAACCGAAACCGTGCAGTGTTGCTTACAAATATATATATATATACATACAATATCGTATACTTAAATAACTCGAGTTCTATAAATATTCCAGAATAATTTTTTTGTTTTGTTGATCAGTATGCGCTTAAAAAATTAGTTTCTGGTAGGACAAGGGAAATGGTCCTTTTACGCGCGCGCCGCACCTATTTATAGTGGGACCCCGGCTTAAGAACGTCAGAATAGTATCTCGACGTTAAGGGCGGAGAGTTTTCCGAACGCGAGAGTATGCGCACACTCACACAAGCAACGGGAGCAGTATATGTACACGCGATGCGCGAGAGAGACAAGGGTATTTTGTATTTCCAAGTTCCCGTCTCGAAAATTGCATAAATAAATTTTTTGCGGGTACAGCACTCATCAGTAGATTCAGATAAAGAGCGCTCAGGGTCCCGTTTGAACAACAATAAACACCATATGTTGAAAAAATTGGAAAATACGAAAGTGAGACCTTGAGACAGATGTAATCAAAGTAAGCAAGATGGCTGCCGAAGCCACATTTTCCCAAATATCTCACAATTTAATGGTTTTATCACTCATACCGACCCTGAGCGCCCTTCCTACCACTAATAGAATATCACTGAAATCCGATTTTTGTCAATTAAGCACTCCTAGAAGACGGGAACTTGGAAATACAATCGCCATGTGATGCCACGTCAAAAAAACTTCAACAAATTTCCGTTAACGGCGCTTGTGGTATTTGCTAATCAGTTTGATTACGTTATCATCAAAATCGATGAAAAAATAAATCTGTTGGTAAATGTAATGTAACTGTAATTGTCGGTAATGTATTTGACAGCATTTGACAGCGCGACGAAAAACATAGTTGCCGAAACGCCTCGAGAGTTTTGTTACGCTGTTGTCACATTTGTTTTACTATGATCTGTCCATCAAGAAAATTTGAAAGGCTCGAGCCGAGATTTCGATTACCTTCAAAAACAAGACAAAAATCATAACTTCCAAACTAACTACTTTTCGGCCTAAGTACCCTAATACTTTTTTAAAGAGGATACAAGAATACATCGATTAATGCTTGAAAAATATACAATTATATAAAAAAAAGTTGAGGTAATATCAATTTTTTATTAAATGAAAATGTTCTTTGGTAATGTTCATTACTGGAATACGTTATCAACCAAGAACTGGCTAAATTTTGTTTAAAACATTTTTTCGTAAACTTAAAAGAAATAGATGAAAAATTGTGGCAAAAGTTTCCTGTTACTATAACACTATAATTGTAACTATTTTCTCTGTTTCGAACACATGCGAGCAGTTAAAATTAATGGTAATATAAAGTTTAATATTTAATAATTAATATAGCAAAGTATCAAAAAAAAAATATACCTTGGTGGCCGAAAATACCACGAAGTTTTGGAAGATTGTAGAATGACATTCATAAGAGATTTTATAATCATAATACATTAGCTAAGGTGTAGCGTAGACTTTTGTTGCCAACTCGTCAAAATTCTATTTTTTCCACATAATATAAAGGCTTGTTTGTTGCAATGACATTTTTTAGTTTTTACCGTTTTGTAACATCACTAGGGTAACTGTCCTAATTACGGATGGTGTCCCTATTATGGAGGATTTCTGCATATTCATGTATTAAAGACATTCTATTTGCTCAATACCTGATAATTGAACCACAATAATTAAATTTCATATTTTAATGCTGAAGCGGGTATTTTAGGCACAATTTTTCGAATAGTCTAAATAAAAGTGCTAAAAAGTCGCATTTTTACGTAAGTAAAAATTAATAATGTGCTTTTATAGAATAAACTAAATACATATATTTAAAAAAAAGTAAAGTAAATTATGATACTCTGTAACATAAACGCCTCTGGTTTGAAGACTCTGTAATAGGTGCAACTTTTCTTTTCATAAAATAAGAAAAAAAATCTATTAACCCCTACCGAGAGATTCGATCACTGAAATATCAGATTACGAGACACCCACCATGCCACGTCGCTATTCTATATTACAAGAAAATGTCTACATTATATGTAAAATGATAATAATTTAAAAACTATATGGTTCAAAATTTATTTGGTAACTGTGCAGAAAGAGGTACACCTCACCGATTTCGATGAAATTTAGATTTTTTAAATGTTAGCATCAAATTTGCGTTAGCGTCATGTCTGCGTCCCCTTCCGAAACGCAAACAGGACGTATTTGTATTTTGTTATTTAACAATACATACATCTGATTTATGTGTGCATGTATATGTATACTGATATATTGACGCGACTGCAAAATGACGCGTGACGCTCGTATGTCTCGGCCCTATGTTTTTCACAAATATAAACAAATCGGGAAACGTCATTGACATAAAATTGCAATGATCGCGGCGACTTCGCGTCGCTCGTGTGCATCATTTCCATTTTGCATAGCGGAACAAAACACGACGAAAAACGAGCGGTTTTGTGGTAGGTAAAAAGGAAACAGAATTTCTTTATAAAAATCACCGTTAGAAGTCGCGCTGTCAAATTTCCACGCCGAATTATTTTATCGATTATTTATTTTTGCTAACGGCCGCTTAGAAAAAAAACCGCTGCGATCGATTCGGAGGTACCCTCGAAACAGTCTCCGCCCTTAACTGGACACGGATAATCACGAATACGAGACTTGCACTCTGCCCGTCGAAAACACTTGAAAGATCTGTTTTCCTGATCTATTTTAAAGTTCTTTGTTCCTTTTTGCGGCGTGTACATGACGTGTGCTGTATTTACACACGGCGGTACTACGTAAGCCGCGTTAATGAAACTCCTGGGCGATGCGGCACGGCGTCGCGGGGCGAGGCGAGGCATCGCTCGTAAGAAACTGGTCCTGTTTACGCGTGAAGCAAATAAAAATTTGTCGCGCACACGCGTCTTCCTGGGGACCCTGCTGAAATATCGGGCTTCGTATGATAGGCAAATATCCTTGATGATAAGTTAAAACGACTTGAGTTGCATCATTTCAATCGAACGATTACGAGCAAACACACTTTTGAATATGTACATATTTATTTTCTTTAACGAGCCTGGCAGGTCCCAAAAAGGGAAACGTATAGCGAAGTTATCTTTTTGTCTTACAACTATAAACGCGTTTTCTTCTTTTCACTTTTATGCATACTTTACGCTCGCTTTTGCTAGTACAGCGAGATACAGACTATATATTACATAATATATTGTGTACTGGAATGTATGTACTATACATATGCAGGTACTACAAGTTTTTCGTTAATTATTTAGAAAACGGACACGTTCTCGATTTTGTAATATCAAAACAGAATTATGTCCGAAATTGATGCGAAATTATTAAGATATGAAAATTTTAACTCAAATGCGATGAGTTCCCGTTGTACAGTCGCTCTGAAATTTTGTAGAAATTAATTTCTTTCAAAGTACATATTATAATTTTGTATTCTCGAGTACAGTTTTGACTCGAAATACGGTGGAGTATTGGGACCGAGAGCATTCTTATTTCGAGTCAAGTACTACGTTTCGGCCGATTTGATCTTCGCCACGTAACTCGATACGGCTGGTGTAGCGGCGAGGAGACTGTCGAACAAGCCATAAATTTCGCTCGGCTTGTCTCGGCTTCGTTTAATGAAAGACGGAATACAAAAGAGACGATTGTCTGGCGGCGCGAGCCCCCTCGCCGCTACCTCAACCGTATTGAGTTACGCGGCGACTACAAAGCAAGTGGTGGGGATACGAAGATTCTTATTTCGAGTCAAGCCCAGGCACCCTATTTCGAGTTAAGACTGTATATGCTTTTGGCAACTAAAAACAAGACATTGAAAATGTGTTGGTGTTGGGGCATCGATCATTTAAAATTTTGACGCGGGCAGGTATTCGTAACGTGTAAGTATGTATGTACATATGTTTTGTACGTATAGCGTATACTAAAGCCATTTCAAGAGGCCTTTCAGGGTCACCAGCCCCTCATGCGCTTTTCGGCGGAGCCTCTCCCACCGCGGTAGTTCTCCGTGCGCGCGAACGCATCTGTGCACGCGAGTAGAAATACGTGAGCGACTCCCTAACGTTCGTATCGCCGCTTCCCGCTTCCCGCTTCTCGCTTCTCGCTTCTTTCTATACCGCTCCACTCGGTCCACGTTCGTTTACATTCTGTCCTTCCTTGATCTACGCGTGCTGTTTCGATGCAAGGAAACGAGACGCCGCGCTACGCATGTGCCGCGTACGCGTGACGCAAGGATAGAGAACGGTAGATCAAGGAAGGACAGAATGTAAACGAGAGTGGATCGAGTGGAGCGGTATAGAAAGAAGCGAGAAGCGACGATAGGGACGTTGCTTGGTGGGAAGTCTCTCACGTATTTCTACTACGCGTGCACAGATGCGTCGCGCGCACGGAGAACTACCGCGGTGGGAGAAACTTCGCCGAAAAGCGCGTGAGGGGCTGGTGACCCTGAAAGGCCTCTTGAAATGGCTTTGAGTATAGCTAGTAGGTACTGGGCAGTAGCGAATTAGCCAACTGCCGATAGCTGGATTTTGTACTACGCCATCAGCAAACCAGGCCGATGTGACGTTTTCATTGCCACGCATCCACGCCACTTTTTCTACGCTTTCGCAAAAGCGTACCTGACCGCGCGCAAAGAGAAAGTACTACTTACTTACGGACTACTTACTTGTGCTGCACTTGCGAAATTCTGGCTGGGGGCCGACATGGTACGCTTAGCCCGGTTTTTCTGTACCTATCGCTCGCGCCTACCTGCTGCGCTGTGTAAAACGGGCCGGAACATTCGATCGAACTCGGAAAAAGTTTTTTTCATCGAGGCTACGATACTTGCAACGTCTCGAAGGGCTTACGACACGACATCGACATTTCAGTTTCGATGCGTAAGCGTTGATCGCAGACATTATTCACAGCGCCTATATGTATGCACATTGTACATATTTTAATCTTTTGACTCTCGAAGAGTCCGATTCTGTTTTACTAACTTTTAAGAAAATAACAATTCGTGTTTACCTGTACTGGAAATTTCCAATGAAACTTAGGAATATGTCCATAGTCTTCATGTAAATATGTTCATAGTCTTAAGAAACTATCAGAATTCATTTTCAGACCATGAACAATTTTATGGTCGATCTTTCGTTGCTGAAATGTCAATCGTTAAAGTTACGTTAAGTCGAAGTTACGAGTAAAGTTACGAGAAGCAAACTTTCTCCGGTTCCAGAATCGCGTACGCTCTATCATCGTGTGTCGTGTGCAAGCGTTAATATTCAAGCTGCGATATTTACGTACGTTTGCACCGCGACTCATCGCGATTCGCGTTGTTCGAGGAGAAAAAGTGATGGAATACGACGTAAAGGTGGATTTCGCGCAAGAATCTTAAACTTCCCAGATGACACATCGAATCGCTACCGACGCGGCGCGGCGTCGGCGAGTGGCACGGAGACGGAAAGATAGTGTTCAGCCGCGAGGTCAATGGAATATGACGTAAGCTGTGTCGTGGCACGATATGGGCATCGAATATTTTACGCGATTAATTATTACGTAACGCCGACCGAGCATACGAGATGTTTGATACCGTGGCACGCGCGTATCATGTGTCGCGTTAGAAGCGTTAAAAGTACGGTCGTTCCTGGTATTACCTTCACCCAGCTCCGGCCCATTCTAATCCTTTTATTCTTGCCCCATTTTTTCTATAATCCCAATTATGGGGGCTAAATTAGCCTTGCGATTTCATCCAATAGAAACGAAAAGAATAGAAGTACGTTATTTTCTAACTTGTTGAAGATAGGAAAAAAATCTTTAAATGGTAAAAGGGGACAAATTGATTGGTGGTAACAATATTTTTTTTAGTATTATTATTTTAAGAGATACGAAGGTTTAGATTTTTTTTTTTTTTTTTTTTAACTGGAATTATATATATTTTATATCTGTTTCTTTTCTCAATGGTTTTCGAAATACATGTTGCGCTTAAAAGTTTACTTATTTTGAATGGAAGAGAAGCTGCTAGAATAGTCTAGAATAGGACACTTCCCCTTGCCTCTCAAGTTCTACGCATCGAGCATTGTCACTTAACATATTACGATAAAAAAAAAAAAAAAATAATCATCGGATTATCGGTATCGATTACAGAAATTTGCAAAATAACGAACCGTAGGTAACGGTTCGTTGATTAAAATATTATCCGTATTACTTATCTATCGATCCTGACTAGCTGTAATTCATTTGTTCATACGGTAACTACGTTTGTCAGATTCCATCGCAGAATGTATTTTGTTGCTCGTATATACATTGAACAATCTGGACGTTGATTCGACGTTAAGATATTATCTTGCAATAGAATCCTGCGAAAAATTGCTCGACAGAGTGTTTCGTTAATTATATTTTATATGGTTAGGCAAAGCTGTTATCCGCTGTAACAAACAATTATCCCTAGATGCGATTGTCTTCCGTTTACCAGCGTAATCGCGTCCTACTGCATCGCACGACTATTCAAAGACGCATGTACGTATTTTATTTTTTCGCGTAGATAGATGCGTATGCGCCGATAATTTCTAGTTGCATCAAACGTCTTCGTGTCAAAGTGAATTTTTTCGAAAACTTTATTTTGAAATGATTTTTTCACGTAAAATCATATAGAAATCGCCTGTACCAGTACACTCGTCCACTTTTTCGCTTATCGTTCATTATTTTAGGTTTATAACTCATAACGGTAATTGTGCAGAAAGAGGTACACCTCACCGATTTCGATTAAATTTAGATATGTTATAAAACTCGAAATTCTGAATAACTTTTTCTTACACATATAACCGTCGCTCGGCCTTAGTTTTCTAGATATTCGCGAAAAACTGCTACCAGTACAACGAATTCTGCGTGTAGATACGCGCCCGTGGCAGCGTACACTGAGAGAAAAAAATGAAAGAAATTTTACTACATTTTCTACTACAACGACACGATTGGTGAAAGCAGTTAGGTTTTTACTACACCAGTGTAGTAATATTTGATTCTGAAGACTTGGTAAAAACTACAACCTCGTGTGCTGATTTTTATTACACGAATGTGGCAAAATTGGAACTTTCGCTCAAACTAAAAAGAGTTTTTCTTTATGGAAATACTGAGGGGTATGTTTGGCGACGGGGAAGGCGAGGTATGGGATAGATAAGAGAATTATTTATTGGTTATACAAAGTGTTGGACGACTGGAGGCGGAAAACTTTGGGATGGAAGAAGAGAAGGGGGCCACGGCGATTTTCGTTTCGGAACATCGGATCAACGAAGACTTGCTTCATTATCTCAGTAGACCTATGCTGACGAACCCGCGCTTGAGCTGGGGAACATTATTTCGGAACTCGTCTTATATAGTTTTGACTCGAAATACGGTGGGGTATTGGGACCGGGAGCATCCTTATTTCGAGTCGGGTATTACGTTTCGGCCGCTTTGATCTTCGCCGCGTAACTCGATACGGCTGGGGTAGCGGCGAGGGGACTGTCGACCTCGCGCTGTCGAACAAGCCATAAATTTCGCTCGGCTCGTCGCGGCTTCGTTTGACGAAAGACGGAGTACAAAAGAGACGATTGTTCGGCGACGCGAGTCCCCTCGCCGCTACCACAACCGTATCAAGTTACGCGGCGACTACAAAGGAAGTGGTGGGGATACGAAGATTCTTATTTCGAGTCAAGCCCAGGCACCCTATTTTGAGTTAAGATTTGATTTACTGTACTTAAATCAGTCGTTTTTCCGTGGCGCACGTCGCGCGCAAAAAATATAACATCCCCCTTTTCCAGGACAGACCACCGAGCGTAGACAGTAATTTGAAAGTTGAACCCTTGCTTTCCAAGTAGTGGGTGGGCTGAACCCCCCCTCCCCAACCCCCTACCGGGGGCTCTGCCCCCCGGTCCCCGGTGCGTCAGTTTTTCGCGACTATCTCGAAAACGAAGGCCAAGCGGCGGTTATATGTATAGGAAAAAGTTGTTCAGAATTTCGAGTTTTATAATATATTTAAATTTCATCGAAATCGGTGAGGTGTACCTCTTTCTGCACAATTACTCTCATAATTATTCCCTTTATTCTCACGACTCGTTGTTCGAGTTCCTATAAATTTATCTTGGATTGTATATACGAATACGAATATTTATCACGTGAACTGACCTTCGAAAAAATTTGACGATTGTCGGAAAAATTCAGACGGCTTGTTCTGATTGTGTGTACACGAATCTAATCGAGAGTATGGCGTCACTTGCGCAAAGTGATTGGATAGACGGCTGGTCGAAGGGGTAAGGTTGTCGAGAAAACGACCAAAGAGAATTACGAGAGTCGCAGGAGATAATGATCGATCGGCAGGGCGTAATGCGGTAAGATGGAACCGGATTAACCTCGGAACGGTATTTGCGAAGGCTCGACCGCGTGTTCCTCCAAGTACCGTTCGCGTATACCGTAACCGTTGTTGTTATAGCGTAGTAAGTAGTTCACCGAGTCCCGCTTTCGACCCGCGGAGAAATTTATCCGGGACTCGCTCGTCCGCTCGTCATTTACGGGTTAACGCTTCAATCGTTTCGCGAAGAAGTAACGAAATTCCGTCACCGTCGCTCTCGTTGATGCGACACCGCGCCGCGCCGCGTCGTTAACCGTTGCTAAAGTCTGCCTTTAATTTACCATTTACGCATTCTTTGATGTTTATTTATTTATTTATTTATTTATTTATTTATTAACGGGGTGGCCCCCTTTGATACACTTAAAATAAAAAATAACATTAAGATTCGCTGTTAGAGACGTATTTACACTGGTTAGAAAAAGATTCAGTCGAACAACCAAAGAAGTCAAGTTGGTGTGCAAACATATTAGCTTGTCTACAGCAACGTCTGATACATTCGTTGGCAGAGATGTTGGATCTACAATAAGATTCATGGAATAACGGGTAGTTTCTGAGAGTTCTAAGCGGAGCATTAAACTGTATTAGACGTAAAAGATCGGGACAGTCAATATAATGATTTAAAGTCTTAAAAATTATGTTGTACAAATATCGCTGGAAATGATCGATCGCGGAACTGTTATGCCTATTGTAGAGCCGCATAAATACTTTGCGTTTAAAAATTTGAAACGCGCAACAAGACGGTCAACGTTTAGTTAGGATAACGATCGGATCGTGATTCTATGTAACAACAGCGACATGTTCTCAAGCAGAAAATGAAAGCTCGTCTAGTTAAATTGTCTAATCAAACAGTATAGTTGAGAATTGAATAACCCGATTGTTCGTTCTCGTCGAGTTGCGGAGTTGCTTCGTTCTAGAACTAAAGGAAGACCAAAGGCGCTAGACCTTTTCGCGAGAACAGTTAGGGGTGGCCATATTTTGAAATTGTATCGATATTTGATATCGATACGTATCGACGACCGAAGTATCGATACACATAAAAATCGGGAATAAACATCGATATTATCGATATTATCGATACTATGGATATCAATACATATGTATACATACATACAGGGTCAGCCACGTATCTTGGAACCCGTGCGCACGAAAACAAATGGGTTCGGGTTCCGAGATACGTGGCTGACCGTATACAATTACATTAGAATTTTAGAAATAAGAATCAGTATTCGTTCAAATTAAGTGTTTTATTTATAATAAACTTAATTATATTTAAAATTTTAAATACAGTAGAATAGTTATATAATTATACATATACAAAACTAACAAATAATAGAAAGAATATACTAATAGTTATAATAATATGGACAGCCCCATACTCCATATTAACAGATAAAAACAATCACAGCAAACAGATCAGACATAACACTAATAAACAAAATAAATTAAATTATATACTTTAATTAGATAGCCATTCCAAGCGACCAAAATATAAAAGTCAAATGAGGATAACAATAGTAGTAATAATAATAATAATAATAATAATAATAATAATAATAATAATAATACATGTTCCTATCATAGATAAATATTTTTGGGCCAGTTTGCTCAACGGTGAATGATTAAATTGGTTCCAGAATTTAATAGGGCAATCTGTCATTTTAATTGATGGTTGATTTAAATAATACTTAAAATCTTCTGGCATTTCGTTTGGATTATAATTAATATTTTCTTTTGATTTGTTTAGTACTAAATTTTCATGATATGACCAAAAATTTTCTTGCGTTCCATCCTCATTTAGTATATTTTGTGCATTTTGAATCGCGTTTGCGGTACTGCTTGAACTATTTACATACCTTGTAATTTTATTAACGGCGTGGGAACATGCTATTTTATTAGAAAAATGTATTTGTTTAAAACGTGGATCTAAAATACTTGAAATAGCTAAAGTAGTTACTTGTTCAATACAGTCAAACCTTTGCTGAAATTGTTCTATTAATAGTTGCTTTAGTCGAATTCCGATAGCGGTTTCAGGACTTGAAATTTGCAAATATCTACGCAACGTATTTACCACTGGAATTACTTTGCTGCCTGTAAGGTACATGTCTCCAAATACTATGTTTGTCGCATCTTCGAAGGGTTTTAAAATACTTACAAATTATTTAATAGTTTGTAATTCGACTGCTGTCAACATGGGTGGGGCTGAAGGATTTTGCAATAATATTGAAGCTAATTTATTGGATAATTCTAAAAATCTACAAACATTAGACAACATCTTTAACATTTAAGGGATCAGTCCATATGTCAGTAGCAAGACACAAGTATTCTACCGTTGATAATTGTGCTTTTATAGTATTTGACAAGACCTCATATTTTTCTTCAATTAAAGTTGTGATAGTTTTCCTACTTGGAATGCTATATAAGGGTGCAAGAGCCTTTACGAATGTTTTAAACCCTTCATTTTCAACAGTTTGATATGGTAGATTGTCCTTTGTGATCATAAATAACAATTTATTTGTTATATCTGCTGCTTTTGAACCACCAACTTCAAAAGACTTTTGTTTTGAAAATGCAGTGTCCAGTCTAAGTTGTTTTTTTTCGTATGCTTGACACACCTGATGTGGATGGTAATGATAATGAAGATGTTGATGATGCTGGAGATTGAACATCTTCATCAAAATTTTCAATTGATAAAACATCATCCTCTTCTTCATTTTAATGTTTTCTCTTTAAACTTTGCGTACATTCGACTGTTGTATCGTCAGCAACCATTTTTAATTTGGGGTGGGAAAGTCCAAGATGTAACCTTAAATTTGTGGTGTTGCCACTAGTTTTTATGTTTTGCTGGCAAATTTTACATTTACCTCCCGTAGGTGTTTTTATAAAATATTTCCACACAATGCTCTTTGGTGGCACTAAAATAAAAAAATATGTAGAGATTTTAAAAATGCCTTAAATTATATTCCAAATGCAAAATTTATGAAAAGAATATATTTTGATAATATAGTTATAAAAAATATGGATGCATACTGTTAAAATCTATATTGCGTATATTACAGCTGATAACAACAAAACAGAAATTAGCTGGTTGGAAGCAATTCACAATGCACACACATGCACCATTACCAATTTTATCAACACCAACGCTGAAAATATAATTCAATTAAAGCAATTAAAGTGGCAAGAACATGCATACATATTTTTACTTAGGTTATATTTTTTTAATTGCATGCATAAAAAAATTAAATTTATGTAAATCTCAGCATTTTTATGAAAAATCCATAATTACATAAGTAATATTATGATACTAACCTTTTTAAGGTCAGAAAATTAAGGGATCAAACGAACTTACCTGTAAGTGATGTTCGATCCTAATTATGTTAGTCGTCCTATCCTCTAGATTCTAGATCAATCGTAGTAGCGCCTAAGCTGCTCGATCCGTCACAGTTTTCAAAGCTCCCGCGCTCGAGTTTTCAACAACTTCCGCCCAGCCCTGGAGGGCAGGTCCGTTTCCTCTTTATGCCATTACATGTTTAAAGCGTATACAAATTGCATACGAATAGATCAAGGGGTGGGAAATAATAATAATGGGTGGGTTTGATCTATTCGGACAGGACGATTAACATAATTAGGATCGAACATCACAGGTAAGTTCGTTTGATCCCTTAATTATACTGCGTCGTCCTGTCCTCTAGATCAATCGTAGTTGTTTAAAGTTAATGCAATTTGTAATATATAATTTGAACAAAACATGTAACTTATGTAATATATAAGTTGAAACAAAGCAATTAAATTGATAAAATTTAAGATGTAATAATAGCTTGTGCTAAACTTCTATTTTCAATCAACCGTCGATTGTAAAATCGAGCGAACACGCTTGATTTAGGCGTCCAACCTGCAGCCTTTCGAATAATTTCTATATCTACCTTCTTTCGAAAAGCTGCCGAAGTAGAAGCGTGTCTAGTGCTGTGTGACCCAAAGATACTTATATCAATTCCACTTTCCTTCATTACATCTTTTAGCCACCTACTAATCGTCTGCGATGTCGCCGGTAGGGGTGTGCGGGTACCCGAAAATACGGGTACCCGAGCCTCGGGTCGGGTCGGGTAACGATCGGGACGGGTCGGGTCGGGATCCCGAAAGTTTGTCGACACATGAATATATTCGGGTACCCGTAATTTCGGGACCCGATTTTAATTCGGGACCCGATTTTCAATTCGGGACCCGACTTTCGATTCGGGATACGATTTTTAAATCGGGACGTGGCACTTAATTCAGTACATAACTTTTCATTCTGGTTTTCTACTTAAACTGTTAAAATGTAATTTTTCTATGAAATCAGATGAAATAATTTGTAACTGAGGAGAAAATTATGTAATATGGCGTGTATCGAAAATCTGGTCCCGAATTGAAAATCGGGTCCCGAATCGGAAATCGGGTCCCGAAATGACGGGTACCCGAATATATTTATGTGTCGACAAACTTTCGGGATCTCGACCCGAACCCGAAAAAAATTCCCGACCCGACCCGATCCCGTAATTTCGGGTACCCGC
This sequence comes from Perdita meconis, assembly GCA_030770465.2. Taxonomy (NCBI): domain Eukaryota; kingdom Metazoa; phylum Arthropoda; class Insecta; order Hymenoptera; family Andrenidae; genus Perdita; species Perdita meconis. The sequence goes on from JASKOS020000020.1 coordinate 77,270, forward strand.
ACACCCCTAGTCGCCGGTCTATATGGTTTTTTAAATGTTATTAACAAAGAATGTTCGCCTTGTGATCTCTTTTGAGCTGATTCTTGCATATATCGACGTAAAACTGTCGCTACACATAATCGTGGTTGATCTTTATAAAACGGCAACAGTAACAACGGTTGAGATTTCCCTGGGCCTGTCTATTATTTTTATTCTTATTTCGGAATCTAATATACAAATATTGTTGATTTTTATTTTCGAAAGTGTCTGTACTCTAAGCTGTTATTAAAGCCAATAACATCACTAGTTTTTTCGTCAAATCTTGAAACGATATTGATTCATGAGGCCAAAAATTTCGCAAGTAATTCAACACTACTTCGGGGTCCCAAATTTCCTCATATTTTGAAGTCTGAGGTCTTAAAACTCCTACACCGCGAAAAAACCTTGTAACAGTTGGATTTTGCCCTATTTCGTTTCCCATTACTAATGATAATGCCGATCTATATGAATTTAATATACCAACTGTTTTAATTTTGTTCAATTCACTTGTTAAGAATTTAAGCATATTTGTAACGGAGGTTTTAAAGGGGGGAATATTATTCTCTTGACAAAATTGCCATCATAATTTTAATGGCTTTTGGTACTGCTTGATTGTTCCTTCTGACAAAGATGCTAACATAACAGAGATTGAGTCTCGAGGCACATCCCTCAACTCAAACGCCTGCCTGATAACCTCCCGACAACCAGGGAAAGGGATCCTCTTAACGGGTGTTTTTCTCTGCAATTATTAATTAATAAATCATTGTTAGGGTTGAAATGAATCGGCTCTGTTATTAGTAATTTTATAAACAGTGGATACCACGATTGAGTGGGCCAGAAGGGTACGATCAGTACTCCCTCTGCCTTATCAATAATTATTTTTCGAATTGTTCGTAAAATAATCGCGAAAGGGGGAAATGCGTAAAAATACAAATCTTCTCACTGTACGGTAAATGTATCTACTGCCCATGCTTCTGGATCTCTATGCCAAGATATAAATTTGTCACATTTAGCATTTACATTTGAGGCGAACAAATCTATATCGAATTTTCCAAATGACGATTCTACTTGATTAAAAGCCCAATCGGCTAGTTCCCATTCTGTTTCTTTTTGTACAACTTTTGACTCTTCATCTGTGTATTTATTATCACCAGACTTGATATAAGAAGCAAATATCCACAATTCTCGAGCCTCGCACCACTGCCAAATTTTTCTAGCGAGTCTCGACAATTCTGGAAACTGAATACTGCCCATCTTATTTATGTAAGATAACGCCGTTGTGTTATCAACACGTAACAGTATTTCACACGAGCGTTTATCTTTAGCGAAACATTTTAATCCATCAAATACTGCCATTAGTTCTAAGAAATTAATATGTTCTTTCTTTTCTTCATAGCTCCAAAAACCATGAGATCGCTCCTCGTTACAAACGACTCCCCAACCCGTCAAGGAAGCGTCAGTAAAGATTTCCATACAATATTTCTCGGTTCTTATAGGGTTATTACAGCTCATAATTGTCTTTTCACACCATTCTAAATCTGGAATTATTTCTTTTGAAATTAACATTTCTTTGTCGTAGTCTTTATTTTCATCTTTTAATGCTATAAATTTTTGCCTTTCTAAATTTTTAATATACAAAGGTCCGTACATAACACCTGGACATGCTGCAACTAAGACCCCAATAAATTCTGCAAATTTTCTAATTGTACACTTTTGCATATTTAAACATTTTTTCGTTAAGTTATATATTTGAATTCTTTTTTTTCCTGTAGCAATTTTAAACAGAATTTATTAGAATCGAATAAAAAACCAAGAAATTTTATTTCTTTTGAAGGTTGAAGTTTGCATTTATTTAAATTTAAAACCATGCCCAATTTTTCTAACAAGTTTCTTGTTTCTTTAATATTTTTACAACAGTCCTTAACTGATTGTCCAAATAGAAGGATATCGTCTAGATAAAAAACCGATACATATCCTCTCGATCTCAACGATTCCGTAATCGGTTTCATAACCTTTGTAAACATATGAGGTGCTGTACATAATCCGAAAGGAATACAATTGAATTCATATAATTTCCCTTTAAAACTGAATCTAAGGTATTTTCTGTTTGATTTTTCCACAGGAATTAAAAAATATGAATCTTGGAGATCAATTGTCGCCATAAAATTGTCTCTACTCATTAGTCTTAATGCGGTCTTTCTATCGTCCATCTTAAAATGGGGTGGCTTAATAAAATTATTCAAATTTTTTAAATTTAAAATAAACCGTTTTTCACCATTAGGTTTAGCTACTAAAAAATATGTTGAAATAAATTGATCTTTACACGGACTACATCGTGAAACTGCACCCTTATTAATTAATTTCATAATTTCAATTTCACATGCATCAGATTCTGCCTTGGACAATCTTGGTTCAATATTTTTTAAATTTGAATATGGTCTTTTCTCAAAAGGGATAACATAACCTTTTATACATTGTAATATGAATGGGTCACTAGTGAGTTTTTCCCATTCTGACAAAAATTTACGGACTCTTCCTGCGATTCTTACCTCTTCTAACTCTTTCGCAGATCCTTGATTCGGGAATTCTTCGGTAATTGTCCCTTCCACTGAGTGTCTCGATAACTCACTTCGGAGGGACGGCGCCAGTTTAACTTCACGCCTTGCTGTCGATATCCGCTCTGTTTCGAACTTGTTGATGGGTAATTGCGATTTTTACCACGCCATTCCGTACCAAAATTCTTTTTCTTGCTTAGATCCTGGGAAGATTTTTCCATCGCCTTTGCTGCTTTCAGTTTTTCTGTAAAATTCTCACCAAATAACGATGAATCAATTTCACTTTCGTCTGCAATATGTTTTATTATAGGATTCAGTCCAGGTACAATGAATGATTTTCTTGTTTTAGACATGCTGTGATGTAAATCTGAAAGAATTCTACCAGCATCGCTTAGTTTTTCTATAAATTTGGATGTATCTATTGTTAAATCCTTGCTTTTTTCTGCAACCAGGATCTCTGTTAATGCCGCACCTATTGCATTAATGCCAGTTCCCAATTGGTCCTGAGCATTGAGTTGGTAAATACCCTTTTTTATCGCTAACGATGATAAAGCGGATTTTATTTCGGGGTTTAATTTAGGTGCTTTAGACGTTAGACGACAATTACCAATCGTTGGGTATTTTTCTTGCAACTCTTTTTTCTGCTCTTTTGGCAGACCACCTTGTAAAATTTTCTTCCAACGATCTGCCACTGCTACGTGGATATCAGGACCTATTTTATTGTCCTTAGTTGGGTCATCGCCCAACAATTCAAGCGTCGCTTCGTCTAACTCGGTCGGTAATTCCTTACCGATATTATCTGGATTTTCTACATTAACCTGATTTACCGACACATCCAACGATGGCGAAAATGGTGTACCTGGTGCATAGCGATCGTCGTTTTCTTTATCACTTTCAGAATATGTATCATCTTCCCTCGACCGAAATGAACGATGTTTAGGGCGTGATGTGTCTCGCGGACGACACTCGCCCCCTTCTTTATCTGAATATAATTCTCGTTCCTTTGATCGTCTTTGAGAAGACCGACTAATTGTAAGACGTGACGTGTCTCGCGGACGACGCTCACCGCCCTCTTTGTCGTGCCTTTCCTTCACGTTGTAGGTTGATCTTTTCTGATTAGAATGTGACGCTCGTCTAGATCTGGCTCGATCAGCGATACGTTCGCCATTCTCTTTATCAGAAAACACTTTTATACCTGATTCTTGTACAAAGCGTCCCTGGTGTCTCCCCTGTCGATGTTCGGAAGGCCTGTTCTTCTTTCTGGATTTATATTCCTTTTCCAGGTTATATCATTTTTCTAAGAAGGAATCTGTTGATGAACTTCTTCTTCGTTTCTTTTGACTATCTCTGGAATCACTCGATGACGAACTCATTTATAAAATAAAACTTCTTGAATACTGGTCCTCAGACCGACCGCAACGGATCGCACAGAAAAGCGTAATGGCATAAAGAGGAAACGGACCTGCCCTCCAGGGCTGGGCGGAAGTTGTTGAAAACTCGAGCGCGGGAGCTTTGAAAACTGTGACGGATCGAGCAGCTTAGGCGCTACTACGATTGATCTAGAGGACAGGACGACGCAGCATAATTTATTCCGTTTTATTAGTCTCATTCGACACGTGCACGAAATTCAAATGGCAAATGAAAAATTCTACTGGCTGGATATCAATGGCTGCGTTCAACAGAATCGTTGAATGAATTTACTAGACTTCTACCATATAAGGTAAAATCTGTTGAGTCCGCTGAACATAGCCAATTATATTATGCGTGGCGTGGTAAGGACCCTTCTGATTGGTTGTTCTACTGTCCAGTCACCATTATGCGCAATGGGACACTCATATTACGCACGCCTTATTATTATACCTTGGCTTTATGACATCAATACAATTATTGGCATAATTAATTGGCAGCCAGTAGTTATAATTATTGCATTAAAAATGACGTCAAATTGACACACTATATGATTATGCTAAAACTTCGATATTCATAAATTATGTATGGATACTGGAATATATCGTCACATTAAACATCGATACAAAATATCGATATTTACAGTTCTCACTGTTGACACACTGAAAACAGTTTCAGTGTGTCTTTCGATCCCCTGAAGAAGTCAGCTGCAATGCTAGCGAAACATTGGGAAAACATTTCCTCATGGACACGGCTTACACCCGAAAGCTTCAACAGTGAGAACTGTATGACGCCGGGCCGTGAAAGCCTCAAATCTATCGATATTTAGGTTGAAAAGTATCGATATTTGAAATATCGATACTGTATCGCCCATCACTAGAGAACAGCGCTTTTAACATTGTGTAAACCGATTTACGAGTCGTCGGAGCGAATCGGATAAAACGGTAGTAATATCCGTGGCAGCGTCGTTGGCTTTGCGATCGTCGACGAATACTGTATTAAACGGTCGATGGGCTGCCTCAACTGAATCGACCATCGACCATCGACCATCGACCAGCTATGTATCCAGCGGCGAGCCGTTTCGTCGCAGGACGTCGTCGCGTCGTCGCAATGCCGATTACACAGCAGCCTGTGTCGGTATTCGTGGCACGCTTTGCGATTCAAATTCGTTAGTCGAATAGCTCGAGCAGTCGGTGAACCTTGGTTAATTTCGCGGCGTGCCCTCGCCGAGGACCATCGCATCGCATCGCATCGCATCGCATCGCCGCATTCGTCGCGCCGCGCCGCGAATGAAGCTAATTTGCGAGCGCCACCGCGCCACGAGGCAAGTTGTGACGAGCCACCGTTAAACCGATCGAGGCGAGCAGGGTCGTCGTTCGGGGCGTCGTTGCTTGAAACGAGACTACAAGAAAATACATTTCTCAACAAAATTAAGGGATCACTTCTAGGAAGCCGAAAAATGGGGTCAAGTTCAAATGGTCATAACTTTGGCAAAAATGGTCGTATTGATAAAATTAAAAAGCCGTTTGAAAGCGTGAAATCTCTACTTTCGCATACTCTTTTCAGTTGTTACTTTTGTTATTTTGTGGCAAAGCTATAACGATATAAACGGCAGCTTAAACTTTTTTTTAAATTTCGACCAACTTTCTAATACTCCATGGGGCGCAATAAATTTTTTAGGCACATTGCATTTATACCAGTCGAAAGCGGTTAATCACAGCATCATGATCTTAAGCTCATTTTAAAGCGCAAGGTTTGCTGATTTGATTGAGCCCAAGACGAACTCGCTGCGATAATTTTGTCTCTGTGGCCTTTATGTTTAATGTTACCGATTTACATAAAGTAAGTCGACTGTGATCGTTTGCCGCGCTGTCGTTCCATTGAAGCGTGCTCTCTTGAATCGTATCCCCACCCTCCGACGTAGGTGTAGTGATGGGCATTCGAATTGAAACTTCGAAACGATTCGCAATTTTTCAAGACTGTAAAAATTCGAATCCGATCGAATAAGTTTCGAAGCTTAGAACTCTTGAAAGTCTTGGAAGGTCTTGACAGTCTTGATAGTCTTGAACGGTCTTGAACGGTCTTGATAGTCTTGGAAGTCTTGGAAGTCTTGGAAGTCTTGAAAGTTTTGGAAGCTTGGAAGTCTTGGAAGTCTTGGAAGTCTTGAACGGTCTTGAAAGGTCTTGAACGGTCTTTAAAGTCTTGAAATTCTATACAAATTAGAAAGTCGTAAATCGTGAGAGTTCTGACAGATATTGAAAGCTTCATAAGTATTTGATATTTTACACACTTTTTGATTACTTTTGTTCAAGCAGTGTAATAGACATTATGAAACATTTATTTATATTATTCGTGTTTTTAATTTGCAAAACAGACATATTACGAATTATCTTTAGAAAATGAAAGAAAGAGTATGGAATAGAATAAAAAGATTTTCTATTGATTGTCCCAATGATTATGGAAAAGTAACTGTATTATTTGTGTATATTAGTTCATGAACAACATAATCGTATTTAAATTCAATATATATATATAATATTGCACATAACGTAATATGATATACATATAGAGTATTAACTATATCAAATGATAAATAACTTATTAATTTAATAAGCGTTTCGGTTGTACAAAAAAATATTCGATACTCCTCATTCTTAGTGAATATAAATTTACACGTGCAGACCGTCCAAGACTTCCAAGACCGTTCAAAACCGTTCAAGACCGTTCAAGACTTTCAAGACTTTCAAGACTTCCAAGACTTCCAAGACTTCCAAAACTTTCAAGACTTCCAAGACTTCCAAGACTATCAAGACCGTTCAAGACCGTTCAAGACTATCAAGACTGTCAAGACCTTCCAAGACTTTCAAGAGTTTTAAGCTTCGAAACTTATTCGAAACGATTCGAATTTTCGGGCACTGATTCGAAGTGATTCGAAGTGATTGAAATCCCATCACTACGTAGGTGACGAAAGCACCCGAGAAAACAAACGAATTTTCATAAAAAACTAATCTTATACGTTTGTCCACGATTTGCTCAGATTTGCCCACCCAAAATTTTCGATTGTCCGATTTCGAGTGGACAATTTTTTATGAAAATTCGCACCTATGGGTGCCAACTTCACAGACCTCGTATACATAAGGTTACGTCGGCGTACTTCGGATCGTTCTCGGGTGTTTTCGTCACCTACGTCGGAGAGTGGGGATACGATTCAAGAGAGCACGCTTCAATGGAACGACAGCGCGGCAAACAATCGCAGTCGACTTAATTTATGTAAATCGGTAACATTAAACATAAAGGCCACAGAGACAAAATTATCGCAGCGAGTTCGTCTTGGGCTCAATCAAATCGGCAAACCTTGCGCTTTAAAATGAGCTTAAGATTATGATGCTGCGATTAACCGTTATCGAGATACAGCGAGTTAAAGAAACAATGGAAATTGTACCATTTTTAAGCATATTTTCGAAAAGATCTAGTGCACCGAAATGTTAATTAAATTGCAAAACTAAACAATGCGTCTTAAAGAGGAAAGCTTGAACTTTCTATTGCTTTTTTTTATCTACGTTCTACGATGATTCTATCGCCTTTTAGCAGCAGTCAAAGTCAAAAAGACGGTTTTGGTTTCAAGTTGAATAACTTTGCCAAAAAAAAATCGTACAGCATTCAGCAAACACTTATTTTACACAAAAAGGTTGTTGCTTTCGACTGGTATAAATGCAATGTGCCTAAAAAATTTATTGCGCCCCATGGAGTATTGGAAAGTTGGTCGAAATTTTAGAAAAAGTTTAAGCTGCCGTTTATATCGCTATAGCTTTGCCACAAAATAACAAAAGTAACAACTGAAAACAGTATGCGAAAGTATAGATTTCATGCTTTCAAACGGCTTTAATTTTATCAATACGACCATTTTTGCCAAAGTTATGACCATTTGAACTTGACCCCATTTTTCGGCTCCCTAGAAGTGATCCCTTAATTTTTTTGAGAAGTGTATATTGTAGACGCGTGCAATCGGGCAAGAAATGCTGTCTGTTAACTTTCTACGTACGATTTTCTACGTACTGGGATCAGAGTAACGGCCAGCGTGTTGCGGCGCGGCACGTCGCATCTCTGCTAGAGCGTAAGATATTTTTTGGCCGCCTGTGCGACCTTCTGCTTTTGCTCGCACGCTCGCACGCACGCACGCATGTATATAACTACAGCTAGCTGATAGTTGGCATTTTATCAGTACATGCCGCTGTTTTCTATTTGTCGAACGTGTAATTGGAGTGATTCCAAGGTTAAAGGTATTTTCAAACCATTACCTTCGATCGAAGAGGTCTTACACGTATTCCATCGGTACTCTTAACCTTTTAGTAATCGTGCAAGGAGCCGTTAGAAGAGAATTAGAAAAAAGAAACGATGTTTTGCAGTTTACGAAACTAGGATTAGCAGTAGAAAGCTAAGAAAGCTTGGGTGTATTTCGGTTAGTATACGCGTACGTCTATGGTACGAAAGTATTAAGAAGGAGCTCTGCTCTCAAGACTTTGCAAACCACTCCAATCTATCAAAAGATCTTTAATTCAATTTTTTGTATACACTCGAGATAACGGCCTACTACCGTGTTACGTATGCGTCTGTTGGGAACCGGGCGAGAATGGAATAAATTTGTTCGGTTTAAAACAAACACTTAATTTATTATTTAACTTCTCGTGAAACTCCGGTACAACTTGAAAACTTCGTACGACTGAGCGACTGACCGACTGACAACGATTCGAGTCTCTGACAAAAATGTATCTGCTGGTGTTTTCCTAAATCGCAACCTTAAATACTAAGTCTTAGACGGTGCGAGCGTGGATGACTAAGGGTGGTTACGGTCAGGGTTCACAGTCTAGACTTCCAAATAACGACTCATACCTTGCAATCTAGGCTTCAAAACAACTTAGTCATATTAGATAGTTGGTCATCCAACGCATCATATGCATGATTATTTTCTCGCTCTCACGATTCTTCGAGCTGGAGTCTGGCAAGGAAAAACCTCTTAACCTGCCCTTACCGCTTATCTCTGGAAGCAGCTGCATCCTAACCGAAATTTTGAAGAAGCTGACGCAACTTTCGAACCTTCTAGAACTTTCCTTATTTGGAAAATTAGAGGCATCCCTACTCATTCTTCGGCCTATATAAACCCGTTGATTTCATCCCTTGGGGGTTCAGAATCGTACCGCACGTTTAGAGACAACGTCGCGTCACATTCTCTAGAGTCGAATATTGTGAGATCGAGCTAAAGTTCCCCTTCGAATCTAAACTAAACTTATAGAATCCGCGAGTCGGCATAAATTTCTATTTGGCAATTCTTTCTAAATTCACTCTACCCCCGCATTGCCAGTGCGTGAAAACCGAGCACCAACAACTATTTGGTAAATTCTAAACATTCTTATTATACACATTCGTGACAAACACTACACGACACATTTGTATTTAAAGACTGATTTACAATATATTTAGAGTTAACCTTTTAAATTCTGAGTATAAGTTTGAACCTACAATTTAACTCTACAATCCTTAAAAGTAATCAAACGTACCCACACGAAGTATAACTTTACCGCTCGAGTTATATTTCTAATTTTATTATTTCAAAGTTACGAGGCTAAACTAACAATTCTGCGGCTCCCTAATTTCGCATTAGGTTCGTCCGCATCCTACAGCTCCCTGATTTCGCATTAGGTTCGTCTGTACGTTTTCCAACCTCCTAACAACTCCCTGTCTTCGCGTCAGGTTCGTCTGTGCTTTTACCAACTTCCTAGCAGCTCCTCAACTTCGCGTTGAGTTCGTCTGCAATTTTCAATCCTAGTGGCTCCCCGATTTCGCATCGGGTTCGTCCACGAAGTTTCACCTTCCTGCGGCTCCCTGATTTCGCATCAGATTCGTCCGTATCTGACTCTATTTCCTAGAGGCTCCCTGATTTCGCGTCAGGTTCGTCTGCGTACCTTGCTAACAAACTGACTCCGTATTCCCGTGTACAATATACACACATACTCGCCGGCCTTAAGCGTTGCACTCGGTCCCGGCTCGTAACAACCGAATGGATGTTTCAGTCTCAGGACGCGAACAGAAGTCTGAGATCGAACGGGACGGGCCAGTTCACACGAGCGGTTTGCGGCGATTTCTACAAACACATACAATACATAAATATAAGAAGCAAATGCTGATGTGTTGGATGATCGCCGCTCGTATGAACCGGCTCTAAAGCCTTCCATACACGACCGAACCGTTCGGCGAGCGGTTCGGTCCTGTATGGCATGCTTAAGGGCTCTTGTCTCTCTCGTCGTATTCTCCGGCGAAAGTTACCACGGCCTACCGAGTTCGCTGGAATACCGTCCAAGGATCGCTCGAAGGTTTTGGAAGAAGGAGGAATCAAAGGAAATGACTACCGATACTCGTTGCTAGGGGCAGACCAGAAGAAAAGAAAAGCGGGAACGGGGGACGAAGAGAGGTTAGAGAGGCAAGTCTGCCCAAGACATTAACGAAGAAAGCTTTCCGAGCGAACGGTCGAGTTAGCCTTAAATTTATAGCCGCTCCGAATCAGACGTAAAACACCCACGAAGAAAAGAGGAAATTAATTCGAAAGCGCCACCGCCAGACTGGTTTCAATTGGAACGGAAGTCGCGAATCCTGACGATTCCTGCAGGATACGCGAGTTGCATCTGTGAGATTCCCGCGAAACTGTTAATAAAGACGCGAAAGAATTATCCCAGGAAAAAACGTTGGGCAGCGTTTCGTTTCAAGACAAGTCGGTTCGCCAGACGAGACGGCCGTCACTGGTTGGCAGAAGGAAAATTTATTCTGAGTCTCGTAAGCGCGACGCATCCGCGACCTGCTGAAAACGCGTTTCAAAGGCCAAGTGCAAACTGTTTGCACAATTATAGGTTAACTTGGTTACTAATGGTCTGATTTGCAACGATTCTGCCTACGCAACGTAACGAGAGAAATTCAAGTTTTTCAGAATAGTATAAAATATCGGTCTAACGATATTGCGACTTAAACGTAGTCTGGTACCTGTTAAATTTCTTCGTCAAGGTGCGTCAGCTTGGGAGGGAATTCGCGTGGGTGTTTCCGAAGGTAAAATGAAATGTTCAGGTAGGAAGAAATCGATATCATTCATCGATCGACCTCTCCTTTCGTTATTCGTTGGTCAGGAAAGATAACTTTCTCTCGACTGTGTAAATGGAGCCCCGACAGATGCCTTGGTTCCTTCTGTCGCGTCGTGTTCAACTGAATTTTTGCCGATTATAAACAGGAACGTTTCGTTTCAAAGCCTTTACCTTAGTAAATTCCTCTGTCCTCTGGATAGACGTTTCTCGTTTTCGTCCTCCTCGCCGTTGTCTGTCAATTTCATTGTTATTTTTGACACCACCTCTTCCCCCACCATCCAATAATCACTCAAGTCAGACAAGTAGCTATCTTTTCAATGTCTTTTAATGGATATCGCATAGACATCTAAAAAATGGTATAATATTGGAAAAACATGTTTCCAGACATGCGTATTTGTGACGGCCTCAGCCGTTAGCAGATACTGGGCATAGGACCAGTGAAAGTTTCATACGGCTTCCGCTAGAGTGTTCTCGTAATTCTGCGTCCACACAGCTGTTCGTGAACAGCTCGCAAACAGTTGTGGTCAGTGTAAACGCGGCATAACAATCGTCTTTCTCGGTAGTGCCTGATCCTAGCCCTGTTCCTAGCCCTGTTCCTATACAGGGTTAGGCAATAACTATTAGCACCTCAGATATCTCGGAAACTATAAGTTTTACAGAAATATTTGCTGAAATAAAATTGCACAGTACGAAGGGGGCCATCCGGTGGCGATAATAGTTTTTTTGCAGGTGGAGGTACTTCAGACATTTGAAGGTCACCTCCATTTTTTTAAATGGATCGGTATATTTTTGCTTCCGTATCATGATAGAGGATCTTAAAACGAGTTCAACGACCTATTACATAAGGTCATTGAAGGTCATAAAAAGTAGAGAAAGGCGATTCATTTACTACCAAAACCGTAAGTATTATCGCCTTTCTTTACTTTCTATGACCTTCAATGACCTTATGTAATAGGTCGTTGAACTCATTTTAAGATCTTCTATCACGATACGGAAGCAAAAACATACCGATCCATTTAAAAAGTGGATGTGACCTTCAAATGTCCGAAGTACCTCCACCTGCAAAAAAACTATTATCGCCACCGGATGGCCCCCTTCGTACTGTGCAATTTTATTTTAGCAAATATTTCTGTGGAAATATTTTCTTATTTTCTTATAGTTTCCGAGATATCTGAGGTGCTAATAGTTATTGCCCCATGTATAAATACAAGTTCTGAAACAATCCTCTACAACTCGAGCGCGTGTGTAGCGCAGAGCCCATCAGCGTAGGCCTACTGATGATAACAGTGAGTTTGCTTTGATTGACGGTTCCAAGATACGAAATCGCCGTGCCCTTTTCTTCTTCCACCCTGACCTTCTCTCGCACCAGTGGCAATGTCGTTGACTTTTTTGCATACTGATTCTTACCTATCGTGTACTCCCGCCCCCTCTGCTTCCATAGTGTTTTTAGTGTGAGGAAAATTCAAACTCTGCTACATTCGTGTAGTAGAATTCAGCTCACGAGGTTTGTAGCCTTTACCATCAATTCTTCAGAACCAAATACATATCTATCAGTATACTGGTGTAGTAAGAACCCCATCACTTTCACCAATTGTGCTACTTTAGTGCAGAATGTAGTAAAATTTCGTAGACTATATATCCTAAAAATTAAGACACGATTTTTTTCAGTGTAGATGAACAGACTTTCTTCACTTTTTAAATATTTTTTATCTATTATGTAACGTTTTATAGCTTGTTTTATTGTATATATATAAGCTGGTGTTTAGAGTCACTCGAGAACCGTCGATATTTTGTCACTGTGTTACATTAGAGACCGTTGCTCATGAGTTATTCTAAATGGCAGTAGCTGAAACCTGGAACCTGGAATTTGGAACTTGGAACCTCGCGTTACACATTCAAAACCTTAGAAATCTGTTTACCTATTTAAACTGTTTGGTGGAATGCTTTTCAAACGAACTGCAAACCAAGTATGTATGTTTTTCAAACGATACGTGTTTATGATCAACGAGATCATCGCTATTTGTACTTTGAAACGCAGTACATATACATATTATATATACATTTAGTAAGTACGCTTCGCCTTGCGACGATGGATTGAAAATGATCTCTCGGCCAAGAGTATTAAAACTATTTTCTGCGAGAGAATGTACAATCGAAAGCCTCGATTCCGAAGCAGAGACCGAGACGAGACGTCAAATTAGCGAGCTTGAAGCTTATGGGACGAGAAGTTATTGGGACGCGCAACTTGCACGCTCGAATTTCGCAAACTAATTAAGAGATTTTCCCAGCAATTATGCTCAAAGACGATCTACTTACAGCGTCGCGTAATGCAGTTTACTCGGAGTTGCTCGTCACTCGCGCCGCGTCGCGCCGTGCCGTGCAGCTGCGCGCAGCTGTTCGCAACACTCGGTTATCCCGATCTGGATTCGTGCGGAAAGTCTGCTTCGAAATGAAACGCGCGTCGCACCCTAGAGAGAAGTCTGAGCTGTCACGCCATCATCCTTCACGAACGAAAAGTAAAACGCTCCTTATTGCCGAGTATGTACATGGTTCGGCTCTTTGGAACGCGTCGTTTTCGCTATTTTTAACAGCTCGAGCGTACCTACTTCAACGTTCATTCCACAAGCAACGATATCGGGTTGGGCCGGTAATCTTGGTCGTTTTTTCATCGATTGTTGCAACAAACGGTCTTACTCTTCTTTCGAAATTTCAGAAGCTCCAGGTGAGTCGAGCCGATCGTCTTTGATCGTTACTTTGTGCAACGGAGTAAACATTTACTATCGCATTTCAGATGAATGTAATAGTTGCAGCATCTCGATTGCAAAGTAATGGTAGGTTGGATGGAAGAACGAGGGAGACTCGTATGGCCAATGGCCAGTGGAAAACAATCGAAAGATCGATAACATCGGATAATTAATATGACAGAATACGATAGGTTTGCTGACATTGTAATCCTACTAATATTGATACAAGATTGCATGCAAACGCTCGAAACGAGGGCGGCCTCCGTCCTCCGCGTCTGCCGTGCCGTCATTGAGAACCACTATCGCCACCGCGCGTTTCGCCAAACTATTTTATTTCTATATTGAAAACAAAAATAATTTTGGAAATTCGCCTGATGCTTTCCTTAGTAGAAAGGTTTGCTCTATCGCGTGGTATGGTCAAATTTTCTCCTAGACCCTTACTTTTTAAAATAAAGTGAAAAATATCAGCAAAAATGGGTGCGTTTTGGGTGTCCTTTTCACTTTAATTGTTATTTAAACCTATTTCGATGTTTATAATCTAATAACTATTTATATCATTTTATTCGGGAGAGTCCACAGATTCATTTCGTGCCAAGAGCAATTAAATAACTATTACGGTAAAAGCACAAAAAAATTCAAAAGTTGAAAATTTGTCATTTTCTTCAAAATTCTTTTTTTTTTTCAAAAACTGTACGTTCTGGAAAAAAACGGTTTGCAGATTCGTATTCAGCACGTCGAAATCTATAAGAAATGTTTATTCAAGTTTACAAAATCGAAAAAAAAGTCAAAATTTGTCGAATAGTGTAACATTTGGAGTAAAAACATATCTGCTCTGATAAAGGCTTGAGCATAATTTCGTTTTGTTGAATCTATGAATAATTATAATTTTATGATAGTTCCCTAAATTTGAAGTTCCTAATTTCTATCGTTTTTGTCATGTTTAGCTTCATTTATTAAAAATAATATAAAAATATGTTCCATCTGTGTATTATTTGTTCATTTTCTTTTACTACACCTGAATACATACTTTTGCTCTACATGCGAACTTTTACCCATACGACTGCGTATTTTTACCCACATGTCGGGGTGAAGGTACGCAGTCTGACCAAGTCACTCTTTTTCTTAATTTAAAAAAAAAAAAAAAACCGTTTGGCCTATCGTCAAATACTCGTTACATTTTATGAGTCTACTAAATATGCTACCGATAGCGCAAAAAAGTGTTCCTAATGTCATGGTAGTTTCGGCTCAGTGAAGCAAAAGCAGCAAAAGTGCGTGCTTTTACCCCGAATGACCCTATAAGTACTACAAAATCGTGTAGGAGCTCTTAAAATTTTTAATTATCCGGAGAGCATCTAACGAGTAACTGATAATAGGGTTAATAAACGGTACCACAATTATATACATTAATTCTCCTACGATCTTTGAGTTTGTTTTTGCTCGATCGAGCATTTAATTTCCTACAACGATTCTTTTAATTTTGAGGCAAATAGAAGAAAGTTTGTATTATTATTCAACTTTACTATTCCTTGACATTACTATGTGTATTAAAACGTTCTAATTTGCATTTATAAAGACACATGAATATTAATAATTGTTATCGTTACAAACAAGATTTTTCAAATGGTCGTAATATGTACTTGAAATAATTTTTGGCTGGGATAAATTTTGGGTTAGGATCCCTTACTTCGACTTGTACACATGCGCCTGTAAGTATCATCCCGTCACCGTGCTTTTCTATCGGTCGTTCATTATCCCCAGGGAATCGTGGCAAGAAACGATGACGAGTGAAAGCGAGGGGTCTTCGTTATTCTGGGAGCGGATTTGATGATCGTCGACAATAACATTCCATTCGATTGCGAGCCAAGCTTCTTTGTACCTTGAATCGCTTCAATTACGTTTGGGAGCAAAGAAGCGTTTTCACTTTTCGTATCCGCGATAGACATAAATTCTTTCTCTTTCATGATTTTTATTTTTTCTTGTTTTCTATGAGAAACAAAATACAATTGTTTGTTTGCGACGGCGACGGTCTTCACTCGAAAGGAATGTTAACCTCGACGAGGAGACGATTTCGTATTATTGGTGATTTTTTTCGGCTGTTCGGTGATCTAAGGGAGCGGTAGTTTCGTAGGCGATCTTTCTCGAGCATTGCATAGAACGTCCAGTATTTAGAAGCTGCTCTCGGTTCATTCGGTTTGTCAACGTCAGTTCCGCGTTAACCATGCGTGCACTGACGAGTAACGAGGAAGCAAATCCGAAACGCTGAGAGAAAACGCTGGACATGTCCTAGTAATTGGACACTGTCATGAATTTTTATTAATATTAAAGTAAAAACAATGTTGACGAAGTTGGGGAAATAAAATTATTATCCTGGGTTATTTTTTATACTAAAAATCATTGCAACAGATCAGAAATACATGATATATTTGAAAAAGAAATACTATTATCTAGCAATCCTGACTTTAATGCATTATGAAGAGTCTACTAATCGTTCGACTAAGACTGAGAGCGTCTTTGTTAAGTTCACAATTAATGCTTTGGTTATGTTTCTACATCAAGTAAAGGTTTTTTAGACTTATTAAGGTCTGTTTAATTGATAACCATATATGTTTGTCATTTTTGTTTTGTTTAATTTTAAAACTAACGTGTCTATACACTAGTACATGATTTCGCCGCTAGCCTAGTTATTGGACAATCTGTCCAGCACTGTCCAGTGACTAGAGCAAACGTTTATCGGCTTGGCCCAGTGCTTAAACACGAGTTAGCATTAGTTAACATCCAAGTTAAAACCGTTGTGTTAGTGTTGTTAAGTTGTTGTAAGTACTTAGAAGCATTTAAATATAAATAAACTTCTTCAATTTAATATTTTATTTTTTTATTTTTAGAAATTTCATTCATTAATTTTAGATTTTACGGTTATAGTGTCAATGCCATTAAATTGTAAGTCTTATTTTGAAGCATTTAATTGTTTTTAGATACTTTATTTATCAATTTTAGAATTTTTTTAAAGAAACTATATTTGCAGTTAATATATATAATATTATGATATAATAATTTTAGTAAAAAATTTGATTTTTAATAAGTAAATCATGCCAAAAGAAAAGAGAAAGTCTTATACACCAAAAGACGTGGAGAGTGCTGTTGAAGCAGTTAAAAAAGGTATGTCTTTAAGAACTGCCAGTAAGGAGTATAATGTGCCACGAAGTACAATATATATTAAAGTTAAAGACAAAGTGTCTTTAAATGCAACAATGGGTCCTTCAACGTATCTGAGTAAAGATGAAGAAAGAAAAATATGTGAATGGATTGTTTATCTTGGGGAGCGAGGGTTTCTTATAACTAGAACCCAATTATTGGATAATGTGCAAGCATTATTAGCAGAATTGGGACAAGAGTCCTTTTCCCAGTAACAGACCAGGTCGCCACTTGTTTGAGGCATTTCTTCGACGTCATCCTCAGCTGACAAAAAGAATACCTCAAGCTCTGACAAACGCTCGTGCTAGTGTCACAGAAGTAGCTCTGCGCAACTGGTTTCAAGAAGTCAAAGAATACTTAATAAAATTAAACTTGCTTGAGATTGATCCTTCAAGAATTTTCAACTGCGATGAAAGTGGTTTCCGATTATGTCCTGAACTGGGTCGTGTAATAGTAAAAAAAGGAGCCAAATCAGTGTACTCAGTGGTGAATGGTGACGAGAAAGAGTGTTTAACGGTTTTGTTCATGGTAAATGCATCAGGAACTATGGTACCACCCGTGGTTTTACATGGTTATAAAAGAGTGCCATACATTGTAACAAAGAAAATGCCAAAAGATTGGAGCGTTGGTGTTTCTGATAAAGGCTGGATGACTGCAGAAACATTTTATGAATTTGTAACAAATATATTTTACCCGTGGGTTGTAAAAAATGACATAGAGTTTCCCGTCATCTTGTATGTTGATGGGCATTCCTCCCATGTCACATTACCATTAGTACAGTTTTGCGTAAGCGTGCAAATAGAATTAATAGCTCTTTATCCTAATTCTACGCACATCATCCAGCCACTAGATGTAGCTGTGTTTCATCCTATGAAGAATGCATAGAAACAAAATGTACATAAATGGAGATTAGAAAATCAAGGTCAACGTTTAAGAAACGAAGATTTTGCTCCACTTTTAGAGAGCACTATTAACTCTATATGCAATTTAGAAAACACTATTCAAAATGGTTTTAGAATTTGTGGATTGCTGCCCTTCTCAGCAGATGCTGTTAATTTTAATATTTTTAATAAAAATAAAAAATCAGATGGTGAAGAGATTACGTCAGATCCTGAAAACGATGAAAATGAATACCAAAAACACTTACATTTTTTTGAAAAAATATTGATCCCGCAGTGTTGCAAAATTTTAAATTAGCAGAATTTGCTGGAGCTTGGAGTGGTAGTGCTGAATTAAAAGAACTATTCAATTATTGGTTGAAGATTAAAAGAAAGTGTATGAATAAGTACTTTTTTAAGTTTTTAGAATAAATATATTTACTTAAGTGTAATTATTTTAAAATAAGTATTTCTAATGAAGTAGTATATACTGAAAGAAGCAGTCATTTAGATGTAAGCTATTATTTGTATTACATTTATATGTTTAGGTGACAAGAGTGTGAAAGAAAAGATTGTGCACAATTATAGGACTTTAGTTTTATTTTTAGAAAATAAGGATGAAAATGTAATAAATAATAATAAGTTAGATGTAGAGTGTGTAAATACTGCGCTTGAAATTGAATATCTGGATGTGGAAACTGCTGAGAGTGTAAATAGTATAGATTATTTATTTAAAGAGCAGGACAGCAATTTGAACGAAGAAAATAATATGTTAATACAATCCGATGCTAATGCACCTAACATAATTTCATTAGAATGTAAGTTACTTAAATAGTTTGAATTTATTTCAGACATTTTCTTATTTTTATAACATGAATTGTTATTTTTACATGTAATATAGATGAAGGTATCAATATGGACAGTTTTATAAGTGATGAAAATTTGACTAGCCAAAACTCTGCTCAACAACAAAATTTAATAATTCTGGATAGTAAGGCTACAGAAGAAGCAGAAGTTTCAGAAAATTTAAAATGTTCCAATACTCTGGCCACGCATTCCACCTTTCAAGGCCAGCATTTAATCTGCTCGACAAAAACCGCGATGCGACACGTGTGAAACTGGCTTTGTGCTTTACGGTTATATCAATTATTTTCACTTAATATTTACATTTCCACGTTTCAATGTAAAGGTAACACTGTTTCGATAACATTGTTAGAGGATATTTAAATGAAGTAATTTGATATAAGCCATGAAACTTTTCTTCGTGTCTCTGACCGCGTTTTGAGTATACTGTATTACATTTGAAAAGTATTCCTTGTTTTACGTATGCTCCTGCTCTCGGTGATTCCATGGCCGAGAACAACTCGGGAAGAAAGAGCAACTTTCGCGAGCGTCACCAGTTTTCAACAGGGAAACTAAAATTCACTCGAACATTTTTTCCACCGTCCCACCGTGCCGCTTGAAAAAATAGTATTCCAATTTTGAAACGACTCTCCGTGAAATGTGTGCTTTCAGAGAGACACGTAGCATTTTCGAAAACATTGGGTAAAAAAAAATAAAGCCGACTGACTGCGCTAGACAGGCAAGGTAGTTGAAGCGCCACGAAACTGTTGTTTTCAACGTCGTACCCTTCTTCAAATAGCAAACATTTAGCTTTTTGTTTTTAGAAAGATTCAAGAGTAAAATGGACGTGACGATTTTTATAGCACTCGATTTTCACGGGATCGTTGTCTGATATGTAAATTGTTGGACTCGACACACGGCGCTGTAATTAACCTTTGAACGACAGCGTAACGCTTCAACTTCCAACGTTTCACAATAAAAAAAATTAGTAAAATATAATGTTTAAAATATAGAATTCGATTGAAGGCTTTTAAACCTTTAAAACGACAGATCGCAGACGTCTTGTTCCAATGTTCGCGATCAAAGGTGAAGCGAACGATAGTCAAGCGTTGAGAATAACATCGATAACGCGACGAAAGAACAAAGGCAACCGATAACACGGCGCTATGACTTGAATTGCGGCCGGTGCACGAATAAAACGCGAACGCAAGATTGACGAATCAGCTGTTCAAAGCTATATTAGCGTTATTTCGAGTTTTTAGATCATAGTGTAGTACATCGTTGAATTCGGCTTAATGTCAGCTATAACATTATGTAATCAATAATATGTAGTAACAATTAAAAATTCAAAGTGACCTTGATTTATATTGTAATTTGTAGAGTGTTGAATGTCGATTAATTTTTGTTGGAAAGATTTTTTTGTCAGAGCATCTAAAATACCTGAAAAATCTAGTCTAGTAAATATGTTCTCATATTGTGTTTTTATGAATAGTATATGTCTATATTGGGAACACGTTTGGAATTAAACATTATTCTTCATAAATTATTTAAAAAAATAATACTCGATGAACTAAAAAGAATCGTCAAAGTTTTTCATCTTTGACAAGGGATATTTTTAAACTTCCAAAAATTTGCACGTTCTATCAAAGTGCAATATTTTCAGTGTTACTTCCTCTATATATTCATTGTTTAAAGCGTCGCATGACACGCGCTTCAGCGGAGAGTTGCATCGCTCGGGACTCGAGACGCGTTGTCGACCACTCAGCTCAGCATAGCGTGTCTTAAGAGTGGAAATGCTTATGTTACGAATTGTTTAGATTATACAACCATTGATAAGCATTCGAACTGCTTGCTACGTCTCAATTCAATCATTTGTATTTGAGAAAGCATAGCATCAGTATCGTAGAAGAATCGCAGTACTTTTTCCATATTGAAAACCTGTATTTTATCTTTGTTTCGTATATGTAACATTTAATGTATATTGTGTGTTTTATCAAATTAGTAGTATTATAGTATCGTATAGCTAAGTTACATTCACTGTGTATTATATGTATACTCATTCTTCATCTCATATTTGGTAAGTACAACAATGCTTAAACACTTTTTTGCATTTAACGTTTTCCTTTTTATAGGTTAGTCTGCTTGTTTGAAAAGCCTGAACAGCTAATTTCCACTTACAATTAGTATATTATTATAAGGCCCGCTATGCTGACACGAGTGGTCGACAATGCGTCACGAGTCTCGAGCGATACAACTTTCCGCCGAAGCACGTGTCACGCGACGCTTTAAACAATAATATCTCATAAATTGGGACGAGCTGGGAAGTGAATCTTGCATGATTTTATAGAAGAAGTAACACTGAAAATATTGCACTTTGATAGAACGTATTTTTGATTACATAATATTATAGTTATATACAGGGTGTAACAAAAATGTTGCAGTTCCTTGAAACGGATAATTCCCGAGGTGATTTTAAACAACTTTTTCCTTAGAGAAACTGTAAGGTGGGGCTTTGTTAATGAGTTATTAACGAAAAACACCGACTAATAGAAGCACGAATACAGTGGATGAATTTCAGCGCGGACTCCAGCCGTGAGTAGTATTGGCCCGCCATCGTCTGTGCCATCATGAATCCGCTGTACTCGCTCTCTGATTGGTCGGTGTTTTTCGTTAATAACTCGTTAACAAAGCCCCACCTAATATTTTCGCTAAGAAAAAAGTTGCTCAAAATCACCTCAGGAATCATCCCTTTCAAGGAACTGCAACATTTTTGTTACACCCTGTATATATATAAACAATTAGTGGGAGAAATTGGGTCATTACCGCACCGCCTTTTCGTAACACCTTTTGCACAAGGGTTTATCCCCCTCCCCTACTAAAAAGAGCTTCTAATATCGCCCTGTTTATCGATTTATCCCGAGGACACGACCAATGCGTATTACGGATCGCAGCATACGTGGCATTTCCTGCATCACACGGTGGTGTGTGGTGCTCCTCAACGTCGCACCGTCTCTTGGAATCGATTTAAATAAGAATTTCAAGCATGCACGTGTATGGTGGGGAGGATACGTGTGCATGGAACGGAAACGGAAAAGGAAGGGGTAGGGAGAGAGAAGGTGGATATGTGTAAGCCGAGAATCGATAGCACCTCGAGTAGTGGTGTCACGGCGCGGTGCGGCGTGCGGAGAGCACCAGTTTCGCTCGCGTCACGACTACTCCAGTCTCCTGAAATAGCATACTTTTCTTCATCGATCAGTCTCGCGTCTGCACCTCCATCTCGCGTCGCCCTCGTTATCCGTTATCCGTTATCCCTGTGTTGCAGCCCCTTTCGACGCGAGATGGCCGGGGGTCGAGGTTAACCAGTCCTCCTCCTCCTCCTCGCAGTTACTCATCGCCTGCTGGATTATTTGACGAGCGAAGCTATTTGGGTGGTCTCGTATTAAATTACCCTTCGCACCTCTCACCTTCTACCGTTAGGGGTGTGCGGTCTGTCTCGTGTATCGGACGTCCGAGTCATCGGGTCGGGTTGGAAGAAATCGGGCGGACTCGGGCGGATACCCGAGCATATGAATGTCGGGTAGTCCGATGTAGTCGGGTAGCCCGATTCATTCGGACGGTTCGACAAATTCGGGTTGATTCGGGCTGTCGGTCGGCTTGACACTTTCAAGCAGCTTGATGCTTCGGCTCGGGTCGGAAGAAGTCGGGTGGTATCAACTAGGGCTCGAGATTTCAAGTGAACCGAGTGAGATACCCGAGTACCCGGGTACTCGTGAGATACCCGGGTATACCAAAATTACCCGTATTACCCGGGTATCTCACGGGTACCCGAACGCATCAGATAGACAAGAATCTCATCCCGAATTAAGCCGAATTGAACCGAATTGAGCCGATAGTTTTTCGGTACGTATTTGTGGCTTTAAAAATAAAAAAAAATTTCAGAATGAAATGAATTCTGTATACATGATGAAAATTGAATGTAATGCACCGTGGTTATGTTGAAAATGAGTTCTCTCTCGCTCTCGCTTTCTCTCCCTCCCTCCCTCTCCCCCCTCTCCCTCCCCCTCTCCCCCTCTCTCTCTTTCTCGTGCGCGCTCTACTTTAAAATCCAGAAACACATAGCGAAAAACTATCGGCTCAATTCGGTTCAATTCGGCTTAATTCGGCATGAGATTCTTGTCTATCTCATGTGTTCGGGTACCCGTGAGATACCCGGGTAGTGCGGGTATTTTGGTATACCCGGGTATCTCACTCGGGTACCCGGGTACCCGAGTGTCTCATAATCAAAATAGCCCTAGTATCAACTACGCTCGTGAAGCATACACATATGTATACATATATAATCACTTTTTGAGAACGATGTTGATATTTTATTACAAATAAAGTATGATATCGTCCACAAGTAATTGAAGTAGGGGTTTCAAACCATAATTGTACTGTTCTCAAATTTATTTAAAAACTACAGGTTAATGGAGGTTCTACTGCCATATGCTTCATAAGACGAAGAAACATAGTTTCCAAAAAGCGATATATCGTGAATTTTGATTATAAACAATTTATAATTGAAAAGGGTATAGCCGAATAAGGGAGTCAAAAGTGTCCCTAAACCAAATTTGATGTACAATGAGTCATTCGATAGCTTATCTAAACGGGGGCATTTTTACCAATTTTCAACCCTGTATCTCTCCTTGGGGAGTAGTAAAGGGTGAAAATATAAAATCACGTTTTTTCCCAATTTCTCTTACACTATTGGATGAAAAATTCTGAAAAAAATCAAAGATATGGTAGTTATCGAGGCACATGTTACAGAATTTTTTCAGATTTTTAAATCAATTACCCAAGTTGTAAAAAATAAAAAACGCAAAAAAATGCCGAAAAATGCTGATTTCATATTGAAGGAATCGCAGAACTACAATCATATAATTCCAGTAGGTTCACATCTGTAATACTATTATCCTGTATTTTTTCAGATTTTTAAGTTTAGTGCGCCATAGTTAAAAAAAATGAAAACCACTTTTTTCGTAGTTCTTTTGCGGATTAGAACGACTTATGCGTCGAATTTTCGTACAATCTTTACGAAATAAGTATTTTGTAGGATTTCCAAAGATTCTATGCATAGAAAATAATGTAAAAGTTAAAAAAATTAAATAAACCCATTCAACTGAAACTACGCTACGCGCCTTATATTTCGAAGTGCTCGCATTATTTCCAACAGTGTCGGTGGCTCAGCGGTAAAGTATCAGGCTGCTAAACCGCTGAGTATCTTTTGAACATAGGTTCGAGTCCCACTTAGGAAGATTTTTTTTTTACACTAAGTGTTTTGTCCTATCCCTACGCATATGAAAATGATTAATGCTTATTTACAAGTGTTTTAAGTAGAGTTTCTAAAGATCTGTAATCCTAATACATACGTAAAAATGTCCTCCCTCACACGATCCAGGACGTCCAATGTAGAATTTTCCCCAAGTAAAAAAAAAAAAATTAAAATCTTCAGAAACTCTACTTAAACACTTGTAAATTAGCATTAATCGTTTAAATTAGCATTAACCATAAAAAAATCTTCTTAATTGAGACTTGAACCTACGTTCTAAAAGTACGCAGGAGCGGTTTAGCAGCCTAATGGTGCGTCTACACTGAGACGAGCACGGGCGAACGAACAGCCCGAGCACCCCGAGCGCCACGAACGACAGAAACAGCGTCCACACTGCCGTGATGCTCGCAAGCATCGCAGGCCTCTGCCGGATTTGTCGGCGCCACATAGGCCGCGCCTGGAAAACGTTTGGCCCTCGAGGAAAACCCTTGCCACATATTTTTTGTGCTTTCACTTTATTGGCCGTCCTCAAGAATGCTTTATTATTCTAGCAAGGCTACGAATGGCACTTCGTCTCCACAATTCTTTTCCACGCCTTCTATGAATTCATGCATTTACAAAAGGTAGGAGTCACAGTTTCGACCAGCTAAACGCTAGAGAATGGAGGAAAAAGAAGATGGTGTATCTAAATATGTGTATCCGTGAAATTATTATATCCGTGTTTCAATCCGTATAGGTTTTAATACATGGGTACACGTGTATGGAAATTTTGAAAATGGCGATCTACTGCAAAATTATTAGTGCGAATTCTTTAACCAGCTGTCAATTCCTGTCAAAGACAAATATATTGATAAAACCTTTGGAATTGAAAGTTCCTGATGCGTACTACATACCCACAGAAGAAAAAAATTTTAGTTAAAAGATTAGGCACTTTTTTTTTTAAACAAATGTGCGTTGTTAGCCATTTTCAAATTTGGGGTTGGGCTTAAACACATATCCTTTACATATCAAGGGACATTAGTATGTGCAATCTGTTAAAATTGAATTATTTTTTATTTGCTTTTTCGACGTTCAAAGCTCTTCACACTCTTCAATGTTTCTTCCTGTAATTTTGCAAAATAAAGATCAACTTGTTTCTTTGAAAGCAGCCAATATTTACTAAATGTAATTGTGAACAATTTTCGTATGGAATTTTTTGGGATAAAATCAATAGTAAACGAATTATTTTGAGAAAACCGAAACTACAATTTCTCCGTTTTTTACAGTGGCAAAACAATCGTTTGCGTTGATGTATGAGGAACTTTAATTTCGTTGTCAAGCGTCAAGCAATTAATCCGTATTTATCCTCAATCTCGAATAACTATTTGTGATGTTCGCAATAATTAATACTATTATTATTATTATTATTATTATTATTATTATTATTATTATTATTATTATTATTATTATTCGTGTTCGTATTCGATGCACCATTCCTTCGAATAGCGAATACATTTTTATTCCAGCGAAATTACCAGTAACTTCGCGTCGAATGAAAACATTATTCGTTAGTTACGAAGAAATCTTGCAGATTTCTTGGTCATTTTTCATTCGTTATTCAGAATGAAACTTGCCTAACTCTGGCAATAACCATTGATGATTCACTTTTGTTTTGAAAACAAGTTAAGTACATGCGTTTATTCATTTACATATTTTCGTCACCCAAAGCTGACTGAAGGGTCATTCAGCATTGATTTCAGGTCTGCACCAGGGGGGCCTACCTGGGTCTATTGCCCAGGGGCTGGTGACATAAACCAGATGGACTGTTCGCGACCTTGTCGTTCGTGAGTTTAGCCTCCGAGGCTAAACTCACGAACAGGGAATTTCAATGCTACGAACGGGACGAACTACACGAATCCCCTCCATTCGGGAAATGTACCCTCTCCATTCCTCACGCTGGTCGGTGTTCTTTCCTTATTTTCCCAAGCAATTTAAACGAAGAGAAGCTGAGGGCGCTCGCGAGCAGCCAGCTAGTTTTAGTCTCATGCTCGTGAGCATCAGGATTCGCCGATGCTCGCCAGCACCACGGCAGTGTAGACGCACCCTGACAATTTACCGCTGAGCCACCGACGCTGTTGGAAATACTGCGAGCACTTCGGAATATAAGGCGCGTAGCGAAGTTTCAGTTGAATGGGTTTATTTAATTTTTTTAACTTTTACATTATTTTCTGTGCATAGAATAATAAGTCGTTCTTCGACTTATTAAAATCCGTAAAAGAACTACGAAAAAAGTGATTTTCATTTTTTTTTAACTATGGCGCACCAAACTTAAAAATCTGAAAAAAATACAGGATAATAGTATTACAGATGTGAACCTACTGGAATTATATGATTGTAGTTCTGCGATTCCTTCAATATGAAATCAGCATTTTTCGGCATTTTTCCGTTTTTTATTTTTTACAGCTTGTAATTGATTTAATTGGTAATTGGTAATTGACTTAAAAATCTGAAAAAATTCTGTAACACGTGCCTCGATAACTAGCATATCCTTGATTTTTTTCAGAATTTTTCATCCAATAGCGTAAGAGAAATTGAAAAAAAACGTGATTTCACCCTTTACTACCCCCCAAGGAGAGATACAGGGTTGAAAATTGGTAAAAATACTCCCGTTTGGATAAGCTATCGAATGACTCATTGCACATCCAATTTGGTTTAGGGGCACATTAAGAATTATTTATATAATTAATTTATATATTATCTACTTAAACACGTAGAGACGTAGACAAAGTACGTTTTATCAGGATTTTTTCAAAATAAATTTTCAATTTCAAACGAAACCGTCAATTTCTTTCATTGCTGAAAATCTTATAATAAGTACAGAATTTTCCATATTAGCATTAAGACACGTTCGATTTCTCCCGACCGAAGCCTAAGCGTTAGACTACTTGAAAGTGTCAAGCCGCTTAAATTAGCCCGAATCAACCCGACTTCGTCGGACCGTCAGAATGATTTGGACTACCCGTCTTTTTCGGACCGTCCGAATGAATCGGGCTACCCGACTTTGTCGGACTACCCGTGCACTGATATGTCACGGGTACCCACCCGTGTCCGCCCGACTTTTGCCGGCCCGACCCGAGTCCGAAATTTCGGGTACCCGCACAGCCCTATCTACCGTTCTTCCATCCGTTCCTGCGGACTTTGGATCGACCGATCTTTCGTTCGCAGCGATAGCCTGTGGCTTCCGGTTCCCAGTTAGCTCTGAACGCGACAGTGCGCGCGGTTGTCGTCGCTGACCGAGCCAGGATAGGAGGAAGGAAGCAGGTGCGTAGGCACGTCCAAAGCCGGACAAAGATTCTCGTCTTTCTTGTTGAAGCTAGCTGTCTTTTCGTACGTTTCTCGACGTGATTCTTGTTCATCTGCTTTTACGGACATTCATATTACATATATAAATAATACATACTTATTTTCGTATAGGAATTTTTAGTGTGTTACTTCTTTTTTCTTCTTTCTTTCAAATATTTTGCATAATACAATGTCATTTTTACGCGTTTCGCTCTGTAACGCGCTTCACGTAGACAACGTGCTTCATCGAGTATCAGTTTTGTCGTTCCAACGTTGAAAATAATGGGGATTATTTTGATTTCTTGTTTATTCACTTGCGTTTCTCTATGTATTGATGTAGTATTGATATAGTAACTAACATTGAATTGCGGACGACTTAACAAAGGCAGTAGCTTCGTTCTACGTTTTTTTCTCCCACTGGTGATTGGCTGCTAGACATTTATAATTATCGGCAGTGCACTAACTATCGGTACTACTAAATAGTAGTACTGAAATTCGTCGTTTATTATTTAGAAAAATAAATAATCAGTTACATACTATACCTGAGATCAACCTGCTAAGAAAAGGAAGAAACCGTGAACACGAATTTCTCGTAGATTTACAGACGTTAAAAAAAAATGTCAACTGCGGTGCGGCGTTCGTACCAACAAGACAGAAAACAGAAACGTATCTTGGCAGAAAAGTGTTGAGGTGTCAGAAAAGAGGCAATGGATGAACGTAGTCGTACGAAAAGTCGACTCGTAGCAATCGCAGTTTTTTAAAAACCTTGAGATTCGAGATTAGCGCGTGGCTCTTGTACGAAGGTTAAGGAGCGGCCTAATAGCTTCTCGGTATACAGTCCCTTTTCAACGTCTCTGCGAGCCTCGAGCTTTCGTCCCTGAAGGCGCGCCCGCGCCTATATCTATAGCCGATTCTTTTAAAAATAGCGTTGACCGCTTTCTTCAACTACCGCCTCTTTCCGGAAGAAAAAACCCTCTCGACTTATCGCGTCAACTTGTTCCTTAATTAATCTTTGGATCTTGATCGTGTTTGCGATCCATTTAACGAAGGGGGAAGGTCGGTTTATCCAAGTCTCTAGAAGTCTCTGAAAGTCTCGAAGAGGAGAAAAGTACACATTTTTGGTTAAGGGAGGATGCAAGTCTCGAAGGGTCAAAATAAGCTAGATGTAGGCCTATCTTTAGTGATTACATTTATTAACAATTTTTTAATTAGAATTAATTTTGGAAGACTTATGATGTCTTCAGTCGCAGCAGTT
Source organism: Perdita meconis (assembly GCA_030770465.2). Classification (NCBI taxonomy): domain Eukaryota; kingdom Metazoa; phylum Arthropoda; class Insecta; order Hymenoptera; family Andrenidae; genus Perdita; species Perdita meconis. The sequence goes on from JASKOS020000020.1 coordinate 105,915, forward strand.
CAGAGTTTTCATTTTTTCTGAAATACCGTTAAGGAACTAGTTTTTGATCAGTTCGTGAAATAAATCATTCTTTTAAGTTTATATCAACAAGTAATTATTTGAAATAATTTCTGAAGTTAAGGTTGACTATTCAAAAATATAAGTATGGCATGTCAAAGCAAGTAGTATTGTGCGTTTTCGTGAAAACAAATGTGAAAGGTAGCACACTTGCAGAAAGTCCTTATTGAACGCCATGTCTTACTGAACGGCGTAAGAGAGTACCGAAAGTATCGTCAGTAATACAATTGATCTGTTTATGCTGTAGCAACTATTGAAGGTTATTTTCATACACTTTACTTATTAAATAGTTTATTTACAATGTAGAGTAAGAGTTTTAATAATTTATCTATAATTTTTATTAAAAATTAGTGATCAATTATTTAGTTCCAATGTTTTCACGAGTAACTAGTTATTTGATCACTTAAAGGGGGGGGGGGGGCTCTGGTCGTCAATCAATGTAATTTTGTAGATATTTGGAAATATGAGTGTTGAAAGGTAGGGAAAAAATCGGAGGGGAAAAAAAAAGTCATGGATCTTAGGCATTTTTTGGTATTTAAAAAAGTGTTTTAAGCAAAATCAAGACCAGAGCGCGCTAGATACAAGCTTCCCCATTCGAGTGACCCCTTTCCCAGCTCAAAATCTTCTCATATAAGGACGAAAAGTGGATTTGCGTAAACCCACATTTTTCCACTTTTGCCAGTAAAGTCACCAGTCTGCAATTACCACTGAGACTACCACCTTAAATCATAAATAGGTTAGGACATCATAAAATTATAAAAAAATGAATTTTTCATTATAATACTAAAAATAAGTTTATTTTTTATTAGTACACAGAAAAAAATGGTTTAGTTGCTCCAGCAAATCTATAATTCGCTGTAAAAATTTTGATGTCATAGATAAGTAGCTTTGCTACTGCAGCAAAGAAATTGTATGTAAAAGCAATCTTGAACTTATTGCTGAAGCAAATCTAGTTTTGCTAGCTGAAATGATCTGTTACGGCAACAACTCAGTTTCTCTATAATTAATTCATGGAATCGTTTTCTTCAATAAATTCCACTGTACAACACGGGTCTGATTTTGTAAATTTGAATAAACATTTCTTATAGATTTCGACGTGCTGAATACGAATCTACAAACCGTTTTTTTCCAGAACGTACAGTTTTTGAAAAATCAATTTTGAAAAAAATGATAAATTCTCAACTTTGGAGTTTTTTTGTGCTTTTACCGTAATAGTTATTTAGTTGCTCTTGGCACAAAATGATTCTGTGAACTCTCTCGAATAAAATGATATAAATAGTTATTAGATTCTAAGCATCGAAATAGGTTTAAATAACAATTAAAGTGAAAAGGACACCCAGAACGCACCCATTTTTGCTGATATGATTTGCTGCGCGGAGGACGCCTCGCTTGCCGCCTCGCCGCGCCGTCATTGAGTACCACTGTCGCCGCTCGTTTCGCCGAACTATTTTATTTCTATATTGAAAACAAAAATAATTTTGGAAATTCGCCTGATGCTTTCCTTAGTAGAAAGGTTTGCTCTGTCGCGTGGTATGGTCAAATTTTCTCCTAGACCCTTACTTTTTGAAATAAAGTGAAGAATATCAGCAAAAATGGGTGCGTTTTGGGTGTCCTTTTCACTTTAATTGTTATTTAAACCTATTTCGATGCTTAGAATCTAATAACTATTTATATCATTTTATTCGAGAGAGTCCACAGAATCATTTTGTGCCAAGAGCAACTAAATAACTATTACGGTAAAAGCACAAAAAAACTCCAAAGTTGAGAATTTATCATTTTTTTCAAAATTTATTTTTCAAAAACTGTACGTTCTGGAAAAAACGGTTTGTAGATTCGTATTCAGCACGTCGAAATTTATAAGACATGTTTATTCAAGTTTACAAAATCGAAGAATAGTCAAAATTTGTCGAACAGTGTTCTCTAGAAATGTCCTTTGATTGTCACAATTAGTTAACATTGTAAGCCACCATGCAGCATGAAAAACAGAATGTAAAAGTCTCAAACGTCCAAAAATTCCAAAAAATGGTATAATTAATATTGGAAAAACTTATTTTCTGACATAAGTATTTGTTACGGGCCGTTAGCAGGTACTGAGTATAGGTTTCATAAGGTTTCCGCTAGAGTGTTCTCGTAATAATCGTCTTTCTCGCTAGTGCTTGATCGCCCTGTTCCTATATAAGACGAGTTCCGAAATAATCTTTCACAGCTCAATCGCGGGTTGGTCAGTATAGGTGTTCTGAAATGAATGAAGCAAGTTTTTGTTGATCTAATGATCCAAAACAAATATAGGAATCGCCCTAGTCCCCCCTTCTCTCTGCGTTTATAAGATTTCGCAAGACGTATTCCATCCATACAAGCATTGTTGGATGTATCTAATTTGTATTGTTGGAGCAACTAATAAATTAGCTGTAATTGGGTCTGTTTGTATACTACATTTTCTTTAGTGTAATAGCAAAATAATTAGCTACATATACTACGCTCTATTTTCTATTGGTTGCAGTATTGAATCATTTTTGCTGTACTAACAAATCGCACTTCTTGTAATCTCAAACTTCATTTGCTACAACAATCAGCTCTGTAACTTAGTTTCTGTAACATAGCATATTAGCTGTCCGTATATTACGGCTAGAGATTTGTTAGACTAGCAGGATTTTTGGATGTCACAGCAAATCTTTTTTTCCGTGTACAAGTTTGTTATATTTATTTCTATTTCTTTTTAATTAGTACTGGTGTTGGAATCGATTGAAAACAAATTTTTAATAGGAAAAAGTTTCTGTATCATTTTAATATTATAATATTTTATTATTGTTATTTTATATTAATATTCATTTCATACTTATTAAATACATATACACTATTACAGTTGTATACGCTATTAAAAATGACCTAGTTCCCATGTAATTTAGATGATCAAAAACTAGTTCCCAGTTACCTTATTATTTAATAGCTTATAAATAATTAAATCATACTTATTTCCAATGTTTAAAATTTGTTGCTTATACTTTAAAGATAGATTTATCTTTTCGTACCAAAAAAGTCTATGGTTTAGAATTTGATTAGGTTAAAAAATAATATTACATCGGAAAGTGCTCTAAAATGATCAAAAACTAGTTCCTTAACGGTAAAAATTTTTTTTCTGAGTACTTACAGTACATGTAGTTTGGTAGCTAACCTCACTCCAGGGTGAAAACATAAAAATTAGAAAGATCAAACAATTTCAAAATTTTATTTATCTAAATTTTCTGTAAATTTTCACTAAAATTTAATTTTTTTCTGCACTTAAAATATGGCTTGCCCAGATGTTAAAGGTTAGCCACCAAGCTACATCATGTTTACAACTTGGGTTAAAAGGAAAATTCGGTGAAAAAATTATTAAGCTCCGGATCACGCATGCAAGCTTTGAAAGTGGCATTTTGAGAAAAAGGCAAAAAAGAGTTTAGGTAGAGTTTACAGGTGAAGCATTATTTCAGAAAGCTTTTTGAATTCAGCGGTCAGGTAACTTTTAATCGATGATGGAAGATTTCTAAAATTTTTTAAGCTAATAAAAAAAATCGATTTTTTTTTACCCTTTCAGACTTGCATCCCCCCTCAAAACCTTTTTCCAGGAAGCTTCTATTTTTTTCACTCGAAACGCTTTCGACCACTGCGAATGGATAGTAAGAAGAACAACGTCTTTGTCTAAAATAGTTCTCACCTATTTAGACATTTCGGAGCATTCGCGATGGTGATAGTTTTAAGCCACGTACTTACGGTCGGGTGAAAATTTATTCATTTCCGTTTCCGTTTGCTAGGTCTTATCAACTTTTTTTTTTTATTGTGTTCCAATTTGGTGTTGATCTCCCGTTAATGTACTAACATGGTAAAAATGTATGAGAATCTTACGTGTGACTATTTCTTATGATCGTACGAAGGTTTAACAAATTGGGAAATTGTTAAAGGTTATGTCAACAGTTGAATAGGTGAATAGTTGAGTAGTCGAGGAAGGTTGAGGAATTGGCGGTAGTCCTTGATCAATGTCTACTTTAACGGGCTTGTATGCGCGCTGGAAGCTGGAAGGAATATAAGGAAATGGAGGTACAAAGTCAACCTTAATGTCAACCTTCGTTACACTGACAAAATACAGATCCGAGTGCAGTATTTTCCTCTTGACGATCGTTTTTAAGAACGACAATCACCATGGATATAGGAATAACGGGATGGAGCAATAGCCTCGGGGGGTGAAGCCGCCTTACGGGGTGCGGGGAACACGGTCACGTGGTTTCTGGGGACCCGTCGGTGATTGGTTCTAGTATAAATGGCGAAAGAAAGTAATCAGAAGTGCATTATTGGAAAGTGGGAGCATGCAAATAAACAAAAAATTTACTGGTACATATTTGATGATTCAAGTATTGCAGCATTTAATAGGACATAAATTATTTAAAAACTTGGAAAATTATGTGTCGAATCAAAATGCGTTAGAAAACCACATCACGCATTTGATAAGAGCCGTATCTCAAAAATATATTAAGGTGCGACTACATTATATAGCAGAACAGAGCAATGATACTTCCACTAGTATGCGACAAATTTTTAATAAATTAATTTTATTCAGAGGCCAATAGATCTTTCTCCAAACAAAAGATGTCAATTGTATTATATATTTTAGTATTTATTGTATAAATATAAATTTGTATTGAATAATTGTATTATGCTATTGAAAGACAAATTAAATGATTTTCGAAAAGATTGAGTATATAAATTTGTAATACGTATTTATAATTCGTATTTTAAAATACGACTATATAATTTAAATATTAACAATATTTGAATCCATAATTGAATATAAGAGACGCTGTGTTTAAAAATAAAAATAATAAAAGAATTTAAATGGCAAATACTGAGGTAAAAATTGCTTGCAATTATTGTTATTTTGAAAACAAAATGGAACAAAAATAAAGATTTTTCATGTCTATAGATTCTAACCTTTAATAATTTTATTTTGATCTCTCAATAACATGCATTTACAGGACACCATTAACACTTCAATATATTGATTTATAAATAAGACACTTTATTTCTGTATTTTGTGGAAAATATTCTATCGTATGTACATTTATAATTGTTAACAAAGTGAAGGTCTCACATTGAAATTTCGCGCATTTATACTAGAACCAATCACCGACGGGTCCCCAGAAACCACGTGACCGTGTTCCCCGCACCTCAGGAGCAGCTTCACTCCCCTCGCCTAAAAACGGGGTTTATGCTCCATCCCTTTATTCCTATATCCATGACAATCACCTTATCACGAACTCGTTGAAATTTTAGTTGAAATATTTGATACAGTTTTGTATGGTTTCCTCAGCGATCCTAGATCTCTTTTGTCTTTTTAGGAAACTATTTATATATTTTGTTCGTTTTGGCAAACTACTATTTCAGCTTATTCTCCAACAGGATTACGTGGCTTTGAATTCTTTAACGTACAAAATCTGTTAGCCCACTATATTACTATGGAGATAAACAAACACGGAAAACCGTGAGTATTTTGATCGCGTTCAAAAATTCAGTAGTTATCAAATTTAGAACGGAAACCCATGAATAATAAATAATTAAAGGTTAGATTAGACGGTAATCAAGGTGGAAAGTTGAACGACTTTGTCGCGTGTAAAGCAGATTACTGGCAGGCGCATAGTTCGAAGACAGGCAATCGGTTCGATAAGCTGATCAGTTTGGAGCCGTCGCGTCGCGTCGCGTCGGTCACTGATTTCAAACTCCTACGACTCCGTTAGCTAATCGACTCTGCGTAACGAGGGTTGCCGAGCTTTTAAATCCTCTAAATACGTACATACATACACAGTTCCTCTCGCCTCGCGTGCAGCTCAAAATTCGAAATGGTTTTCGTACGCGACTGTAGATAGAGGAACGCGTGTCTCTGGACGCGCTGTTGTCGCCAATTGGGTCGCGTAAAAATACACGAATAGATTTGTTATGTACATACATGTATTGTAGGTAGTGAGCGGAACGCGTAAAGAAGAGCGTCGCGTACAGTAATTTTAAAGTGAAATTTCTTCCATCTCGATCAATGGAAATTGGTTAGGCTGGAAACCTGCACCGTTCCAAGATCTCGTTCGGATTTGTTTCTCTTTAGTTATCGCAAATGTGTCTTAGCGGCGACGTAGAGACGTTTTCAAATGATACACAAACGTTGGCTTTTTTTTTAATGAATCATAAATGCGTTTTCATAAAATAGAGAGTTTGCGCAACCAATTGAAATTGATTCTCACACGACTGGGTTAAAAATGGAGTAGCAGAAAGGTTCGCGCTTACCGATGGAATCTATTTCATCCCGGCCACTGAACACGCTCGTATGTGTTCGTGTTTTTCATCGATTAACATTAACGCACGAGTTATGCGAGTTTTTGACACATCGTCCACTGCGAAAATTCTTCTCTCTATTTTCTCAGAAAAATGTAAATTTTGTGCCGCATTACCCGTCTAAACTATTAATGTTCTTAAAGGGATTTAACACAGAATGAAAATTGATCGCTCTGCAAGTTTCTAGAGTTTCACGTTGACCAAGACAAAACACAAGAAAGAGCCTCGATTTCTATGAAAATCAAATACACAAACGGTTAAAACAATTTTTGGTTAAAGTACATACAATCGGCTTCATTCTTGCGACATTTTTTCAGATTATACGCAACGGAAACTGTTCGAACGACGAAATATCTATCTATTGATTTTCGATTTTGGAACTTTCTATCGTGTTATTCGATCCAACGCAAGATTCCATGGAAGACGAGAGATTAAAGATCTTACCAAGAAATGTTGAGTATAGTTTCGATTTTAATCGCCTGTTACATCTTGTATCGATGCTTTCTTTCTATCGATCGACTATGCATCGCATGATAAAAATAAGTAGTAGATGAATTGAATTCGATATCAAACTGTCATTTTCGTCAAAGACCAATTTCGATTTTTTGTTTCTTGGTTAGAATTCAGCCGTGGCTAAACCAAGGCGACCAGCAACTTTCCCGCGAAAATGTTGAGAATTGAAATTTAAAGCACACGCAGTCCCGCCGAAGCCTGCGCGCGCCTTGAATTTAGTTTTATTAATATGTGCGTTCCTTCCACTTGTCTCACACATATTACCTTCGTAAGACCCAGCAATCGCACAAATTTCGTTGTTGGTAACCTCCGTTCTCTTTGAAAAAGAAATACCTACCTATGGCTAATTATATGTAGCAAGTTATTTATTAGGTCTGGAACAAAATTCATTTCCAAAGAAAATCATTTTTGAAGATTCTTCTCGATATCCATTATAAAAATATTGTGTACAGGGTGTATAAAAAGTAATGGACACCCATGATAGGGGTGAAACTAGACCTCGTGATCGATGGACATTTGTAAAAGATTCGCGCCGCAAAATTGTTTATAACAATGAAAATGGTTGTTAAACTTTTTTATTGCATGAATCTATTCTACTGGACGAGTTGAGAAAAAGTCTCAAACGAGCCATATGCCGGAAATGCACCGTTTAGATGCTATAAACTATAAAGCGTTAAAGTTTACGCAAAATTGTGATTGTATAGCGCTACACACGCAAAGCGAAGCGCGTTCGTATACGAGGGACAACGAATCTTTTACAAATGTCCATCGACCACGAGGTCTAGTTTCACCCCTATCACGGGTGTCCATTACTTTTTATACACTCTGTACATACGTAGCACCCATTTGATTACTCGCAGTTCCCTATTGCAACAGCAGCACTCTCGGGCCACGAACCACTTACTACTCAACATCTTTCGACTACTACAGAATCCTTCTATCCAAGAATCATCTGTGCAGATTCAGCAAAGCAGGAATGCAACGTTCCGCTTCTAATTTTAGCGGAACCATCAGAATCGTTGCGGGTGTCTCCGAGTAGCGTTTAGTCCATGCGCGTACGCGGTACGTTGTGGCGATGATGTGGTGTGCGAGCGCGAACGACCGTATCGGGAAGCTTTCGGCACGTTTTCCCCGTCGCAGTTATTCTCCTCGGAAATCTTAGAAACATGACCGTGGTAATGCGAGCGTCGCGCGAAGCCAGACGGTGGCGGGCAGCGGACGGGCGACAGGCGCTCTGACGTTCTGCCGCTCTGGCCTCTCAGCACGTATGTAATACGGACCGGAGAGGGAGGAAGCGTGCGCCACGCCGAAGAAAGAGTGACAGACTGGACGGGAGCAGAGGGAGCGAGGGAGAAAGTGGCGAGGACGAGCGAATACCGCGATCGATCGACACTCACCGCCGAGTTCTTCTACACCCTGTGCACCACTACCGCACCCACGGCTCTCTTCTTTCTTCCTCTCCCGATTTTACTGCTCCCCATACCTCGTTTCCCGTTGCCCCGTTGCCCTGTCGCCCCGTCACCCCGTTGCCCCGTTGCCCCATCGCCCCATCTACTTTACGTCTCCCTAGATCGCTCCTGTTCTCTTCATCCAGTACGTTACATATTTCTTTCTCCTGTTCGCTTTCCGCAGCTGTTTGCTTTCTCGGCTGCGTCAAATCTAAAGATCTGTGACGAACCACGGATGGGAGCAACTGTTCTCGGCAAACGTCTTTTCGTCTTGTCGCTGTCTGTCTATCTCTCTGTTCTTTTCTCCCGTAACCCACTGTCTTTTCCGAGGGAAACGGAGAAAGAGAGTCAATTAAAAGCCGTGTTGCGAACGAAAAAGGGTGAAAAATGCTGTAAAGGGAAAGCAGACACGATTTTCAACGGTAGCTGAGAAAACGGGCACGAAGTTAACTCTCGAACAGTTTGATAATTGCACGATTTGCTAATCATCGAGACTCTAATGTAATCGTACGCTTCTGCGAACGCAAGCATACACATTTTTTGATAAATGTTCAATTTGGACTTGCCTTATTTTTAATATTGAAAAGAGCGATTGGAATGGGTCTGGGTTAGATTCCCTAGCGTGGAGGGAATTTGGGAGAGAGGTTCCCAAACCCCAGGCCCATTCCGACTACTCTTTTCAATATTAAAAATAAAACATGTCCATAATTTACATGTAAACCGAACTCAAATATAGAACCTCTTTTTATAAATATTGACGATTTCAACAGACATTTTTTTAAGGCGTACCGAGTTCATGTTCCGCGTCGCACAGACACGGGAACACGGCATAAGAATGCTATTGGCGGTGTTGGGAAAGTAATTCAGAAGATTGACGAAACTGATTGAGTGTGTGCTTCGAAACGGATGTAAGAGGGAGGGAGGGAGAGAGAGGGGGGAGGGAGAGGGAGTTACACACGCGTTGAGAAGTATAATATGTGATCAAAAGCAATACAATAACCAATCGAACGAAAGAATGAAAAATTTCATTTTTGTTATCTGTACAAAGCGCGATTAAGCGAATGAACATTTTATTTTATATTAAATGAATAACAAATCTTTTGTGTGTCACATGCTAACCCGAACAGACGGTAGGCGGCTCGAGCGTGCCCACTCAATATTTGAGGAAGACAATTTTTATCTGTCGTGCGAAATTATTATCTGATTTTTTTCTCTGAAACTTCTTTACAAATAAAATATAATACCTAATAAAATCTAGGCAGAAGTTTGCAAAGTAGGGACGAGTAGTAGGAATACAAAGGGATCTAATACGCGTGAAATTTATGTCGTTTCCATTCGGATGGGTAAAGGAAGATGCAAGTATGTATGCAATGGGTTCTTGGAGTGGTCCGTTGACAGTGGATCTCCGCGGGGCACGAGGCGCGAGATTACTTACGCCTCGTTGGCGCAACTCGTCTTCTTAATAAAGTAGGATCGCCAATTAAAACTCCATCGATACTCCTTTGATTCGCGAGTAGCTCGAGGAATCATGGATGCGTACGTAGAACGCTGTTATTCTTTGTTTCGATTTCCGCAGCAACGTCGATGTCTGTGTATTAGCCTTGTTTCGACAGGAACTCGGGAAAGGTCGGGTCTAGGTCGCGTGCTTAGTTTCGCGCGTGGTCGTAACGTCCACTTTTAATTAATGACACGGTTCGCGCATGAGTTCGGACGTTCGAACGTTCGGACAGGATTCTTTGCTCTTTGCCGTCTTTTTCTCGCTGTCGTTTTGCGACGCTGCTGTGGATAGACGACGCACGAACGTTGTGCATATGAACGTACAAAACGTGTACAACTAAATAGAGCAGGCTTGCAATTTAACTGAACTTCGCGGCCGATTCTCGCAGGCGACGCCTCCGTGAATTTTGATTATAGCACTCGGTGCAGTACCTCCTAGTTTTATGCGCACTGCCTTCTTTTTTTTCCAAATGACGCCGAGGATTTACACGGGTGTCGATTTGTTCCTCCTTCCCCTGCATAAGTGCGTCAATCAATTTCTTACGATATGTTGTGATAGACATCATTTGGCCTGTTGATTCTTGATGTATGAAGAACGAATTCACAACAGCGGTGTTCAATAATAGTTCAAAACCTAATTTTCGGTACCATTTCATTGTTTATACTCTGGCTCGCCTATCGGCGAGCGGCCCGGCAGGGCCCGCCTGACGGCTAAGAGCTCTTTCACACGACGATACGCGTATCGCGATACGTGTATACAGAATACCGATGGTACACATAATGTTATGGAAGCGTTCAGACGGCGATTCTCGCGAGATACAGTATCGCGATACAGATTTTCGGTATCCGCGGTCGGTCGGCCGCCGGCAACTTTTTCTGCGTCTTTTTCTGTTTCGAGGCGATCGACGCGAGCTACGAAATTAGTTGGATACAGTATCGCACAAGTATCTTGTTGGCAGATACGTATCGCATACGCGTATCGTCGTGTGAAAGAGCTCTAACTGTGGCGTGAACGGAACGGCATGTGAAATCGGCGTGGCATTTAACGTGTTAATATTATCATTATTCAAAACGTTTTTCAACTTTATACTGCTATAACTCGAACAAGAATGATTGAATCATTAAAATATTTTACTTATATATAGTTTAACTATTTATGAATACAGTGGTAAGCTTCTGGTAGCTCGATTTTTAGGTCCTTTTTGGCCACTTTTTTTGGTCCTCTGGCCCACTGTGCAGTGTTGCATCAAGGCGTGATGCATGCATAGCACCGAACTTTTTCGCTACCTACACCCTCAGCGAATAATCATGCGCATATATGTGTATTCAATTCTAGATGCCAAATGTTGTACGCACTTATCGTAGAATGCGGATCACTGTGTATCGGAGATTTTACAGTACGCATCAATAAAGTAATACTGTAAAGATTCCTATACTGAGAAAGCTACAAATGTCGCTTCAAACACATTGTAAAGATTATTGGACTTTAAAAGAAAAAGAAAAGTAACCGTCTCGTACTTGATTTACTATACCCGTTTTACCCTTTTACGCGATACTGCTCTCTTTTTTTTCTTTCTTTTTTTTTAGGTACAGGTACATACATATGTAGGTATAATCTATAAATGATTCGAAAATGTTCTTTTCTTCGTTGCCAACATCGATATTATTGTTATTATTTATTTATTTATTGAACGGGGAAAACACTCATTAGTATACATAGATTATTACAGAAAATAGCGCGTTGCTTAATAACTATTTACAAAAAAAAGAAGAAACATTAGAAGAAAGATGTCGCAATAGCGAATTTTGTAAAGATGTTGCAGATCCTTGGAAAAAGTCTACTATATTACTATATTCATGCGCTATATCTCAAAGCCGATTGGATAAGCAAAAATAAAATTCGTTCTACAGCGAAGCGTGTAAGAAGACTGAGCACTCCTAAACGGTCTAATATAGTGGAATTTCGTAAAGCAACTGTGAGCAGTGTATAACTCCATTAATCAGTTTGAATAAAAATAGCTAATCGCATGTTTTCTTCGAGATACTGCAGCGTCGTGTTCGTGCCAAGTGTGTTTAATAAATAAGGTATTGCATGAGGGGTTTTATAGGCGATTGCCTTTAAATCTATGTTGCATCCTTTCAATAAGTTGTATATATTTAGTGTGGTGAGGAAACCAAACGATAGACGCATATTCTAAGCGAGGTCTTACCAGAGTCCAGTATAGAATTTTCCAGGTTTAAAGTTTTCTGCGCAATTAACTATACTATTGTAGTGATTTGTAAAGCTCAGGAGAGAGGAAAAACCAACTTCGAGGTGATTAATTTCACAGACCTGGGCTAAGATTGCGTTGCCAAGTGTGCAATCGAAGGATATAGGAACCCTTTTTTTCTTGGTGATCTCATAACGAAGATTTAATGAGTGTAGGTGGAATACCGTTAGTTCCTAGAGCTTTGCTTATATCAAGTTTTTTTAATTTAGCAAAAACATCGCTAATCTCAATGGAGATATTACATATGTGGCTGCGTTGCTCGAATGTAATTTTAAGGGTATTTCGATTGAGATTTGAAATTTATTTAGTAGAATTAGGTTAATAAGAAGACCCTGTTGCGGGTACCTTTGTCCTCGCGTGTACGATGAAAAATTGGAAGAACAGAAACGATAGGGGATAGGCGATAATTACTGGCGTACATTATGCTGTATTGGAATCTCTTTGATTCGTCGGAGACGAAATAGTCAACGAATATTCATTGTAGCAGGGATTTTATTACGCGATTCGATAACGCGAGCAAGTTTCGCGGCACTCAGCACTCTGATAGCGACCGGAATGTTAATTGGCTGCTTGTAATTAAACGATTCCATAAAAAACGCCTGCAATTCGACGATAGAGTTGAATGCCATCTCACAGTCTTGAAACGCGTATTCGTTTGTTGCCAAAGAATATTTATTTTCTTATCATTTTGTTGCTACATTTTTTTCCTTGGAACTGTGATTCAAATGTCTAAATCTACCTTATTTATTATATTGTAAAACTTTTTTAAATAGATCCTGTTAGAAATACCGCAAATATTAGTCCGTGGGGGTATCTCAATGTCGCGAACGAGTCAAAAATAGACGTAAAACGCAAAAGTATTCAGAAGACAAATTTCTTAAGTCTTATTCTCAATAGAAAATCGCAAAGCCTCCGACGAAGTGGACGCTACCGATACTCGACCAAGAAGCCTGGACTATAGTGGGCCCTTCGCGGGAGTCCTCTTTGCCACGAATTTCCAGCTACGTTGCCAAAGTGCATCGCTTTCCTGGATTTTCTCCGGGATTTCCGCATGGTTCCTGCGTGGTTCCCACATGGTTCCCACGTGCGTGGGTGGCTGCTACCGAAGGACGCCACTCACAATCAGTCCGTTTATGCGGCGTATTTGAATTTTCTTACAATCCGTATATTTCAGATAGATCGGTATAATAAATTTTACACGCGTAGATGCATCATTTATCCTCCTTTCACAGGATGCAGGCGTAAAGACTGTTGACGCTTTTGACAAGATGCAAATTACGTGTAAATATTACGTGCTACCAGCATCAGCAGCCTGGTCGACTGTCGCGATCGAATTCTTAAAAGTTTCCCTGTGTCACGGCGCGATTGTCGAGGGATTCCACAGAATTTCGACTGGCAATCGAGACGTATGAAATTGAACATCGAAACTCTCTATTCTATCTACACCAACACGATGAAGGGTATGCGTTTTTAGCTTTACGGATATCGTAGGTTCGGCAACGATGCGGATGCGATCTGCGTGGAAGGGAATGAACGACGTAAAATAAAAAAAAAAGGTAGACTCGAAGGTTAATGTCGGTGATTGGTAGGTAGACGAATCGGGGGTAGTAATTAGCTGCGCTCAACGACCAATTCAGGCCACGGTGACTCGTTTGACGAAAGAAGAAGCAAGGATAATAATAAGCCAAATGGATCGATACGCGAGGCGAGTCCATTAAGGTTTCCTCGATTCAACGTAAAATTCTTTCTTGCCCTAGATAACACAGATATTCGGTCAATCTGTTTAAACTGTAATGAATGGCGCACAGTCGCGCGGCTACATATGTATATCGGCCAATCCCGTTACGTAATTAGATAGTGAACGTTGAACGTGCTCGCGACGATCCGAAGTGGGACTTTTTACGGGTTTCGTTTTTCTTAGCGATCGCGCGTGCGCGAACGCCTCGGTAGGAACCCGGAATGTCGCGACATTACGACTGTTAACCCTAATTGATCCCTAAGGTTTTCGTCACCACGCGCTGCTTATTAGCGACACTTCTGGGTCGAGTACTCTCGCACCGAAGTATGCACAACGTTGTCTCGTCGGTGCACGCTACCCACTCTTAAGCATTCGGTGTTTCAACACTTTCAAAACTAACGAGGGAACGCTCGCTATTCCGTAAGTAAGGTAGCATAAAAAGGTTTAAAAAAAGAAAAGAGAAGAAACCTTTACGATAAATATGACTACATTGATATTCGAACCTCGTGAGCTGTTGGATAAATAGCGCGTTTGTCGGATAGAAAGTAGGTCTGTTTTATAAGATTGGACAAATCTGCTATCGAAATGCATATAGCGAACGGTTAACGGTTAAACAGAGGCTACTCGTTTCCCTTTCCGCAAAGAAAGGAAAGAAAATAAAAAAGAAACAATGTCGATCGACGCGTAACGTGAATTTAAGGTCTCCGGGACATTGGAAATAAGCCAGAAAGGGAAACTTCTGGCTCTTCAAGTTGCCTATTGTCTTATTCCCGAACGCGATGTTTTTAATTTGGATAATGATATTAGTCACCCGCGATTGAAACCTACTTTAGTATACCGATTTTTTTCAACAATATGCTCGACAGAGGTGTAAAAGTGATATTGATTGGATACGAACTGCTCGTTGGTTTATTAGAAGATTTGGCTTGTAAACAGTAAAGATGTTTTCACTTGCATAATCTATAATCTATAATCAGAGGCTGAACTACCTCTGGGATAGGCGCGTTAATAGTCTATACATATAGCAAGCATACTTATTATGGTACGAGTACTTATTCGAATAGTTTACGATTTCGTTCAGACGGTTACTATATTATCGTGCGTTAATTAATGTTTAGCCTTTAACGAACGTAAGATTCCTCTTGACTCTGCTCGAATTCCAGAGAATCCGTGTGCCGAAAGACTGCCACCAGTGCCACCACTCGTCATCTCCGGGTTCTCGGTAGGAAGTTGAAATTTTTCGCGTCGTTGCCTTGAAGGAAATTATCGGTCGTTACGCGGATAGTCCTAGAGATCTCGTTGCTCGCAACAAGCCTCGACAACTGCAGAAACATTCGTACCGGATGGGACAGCATTAGTATTTATTAACCTAAGGTCGTCCCGTAATTGGCGTAATTACCAACTCGAGATATTCCGTGAAGATTGAGAAAATTGCTCGTTATCGGGTCGTCCTCCACCCTCTTCCACTCTCTTTCTCGATCACCGTTGGAATTTCATTAATTGGAATCCATTGCTTTCCGCGTGGTTTTTCGTCCCTGACGAGACCACGATTCCCATCTTGTACGAAGTTGTATCGTACGAAATGATTGTTCGCTTTCGAGTTCCAAGCTCTGAGTTTGAAATTTTCAGTTATTGGACAGATCCGAAGAAGCATCGAAGAACGCGTTCGTTAACGACACGAGAACTAGAATTATTTTAACCATTCCCCGCTTACCAGCTGGGAATAGTGGGAATTCCCTCTCTCTGCGAGTGACGTCACCACACATCGACGCAACTACAATTCGCGTCCCTCGCCCATGCCATCCAATTGGAATTTATCTACACATAAGCACGTCTCTCTCTCTCTCTCTCTCTCTCTCTCTCTCTCTCTCTCTCTCTCTCTCTCTCTCATTGGTCGTTTTCGGGACACGATGCTTGATTCTCGTTTATTTACAACGGAAGTAGCGCGATCTTGTCGCGATCTTGTATGTATGATGCAGAGAATGAAATTCTGTATGTAGTATGCTTTCGCGGATCGGAAGGTTATCGATGTTTGATCGTTCTTGCATTGCTGGATTTTTTTCACATAACACTTTGCGTAGATGCAGAGAATGGGTTGCACTAGTTTGGAACTATTTTCAAAGTATCTATGTATTCTATTGTATGTGCGATTAATTACTCGAAGCAAAATGTCTAAATCAAAACGTTTCGATCGAAATTAAAAATGGGAAACATTATCCGTGCAGAATATCCTTTTGATCGTAAAGATAAATGCAGCCGATATAAATTTGAAATTTTTCGACGATCACCGTCACGCTCATTCGAAACGTACATCGTAAGTATATTTTTGTCCTACCTCCACCAAAAGTGCGTCAGTATATGTCCGTAGATCGTGCGCAAAGTCGTCTATTACCGTACTAGGACGGAAAAGTAACATTCTAGGGCAAAAAGTATTACATCACCGCCCTAATACAGAATACTGTGTATAAGAGTTTTCGTGACGGTTTTTCGTCTTGCTTTGCACTTCATGAATCGATTTTACTCTTAACGTGCGCTAAGAAGTATTGCACTTCAATAAGCAACTTTGCACCCTTCCTACGTTCATATAATCACGCACTTCCGGTCCAGGTAGAACAAAAAACATCGTGTGCAACTCGGGCGCAAGGCTATTGCTACTCGTACTAGTTGCATAGTCCGAGCCGAAGGCGAACTAGCTGCTCGTAGGCATAGCCTACTCTGCTCCCTTGATACACAATGTACTACATATTTCGACGCCAAAACTACCATCGCTTTAAAGTCGAATATTCACAGTTTATAATAGAGTTGTCGGAGAAGATAAACCCGAAAGTCTAGTGGGAGAAAGTTGAAATTTACAGTTTGTCAGATGTTCAGATGCTCCTCGGCTAGTAGTCAACTAGTTTTAAAAGTTTAAACCAAAAACACAACGTTCGTCCCTCTCTCCTAACGGTAGGTACGGATAAATCCTTCCCTTCGGACTTTCTTCGATACACTATTTTCTATCAATTGCTTCTACTACGTACGTTTCGCTGGAGCAAAACATCTGATAATATGAAGGCTTCTCGAATTGTTGGTGGAAATACTTAAGGTGGTAGTCTCAGTGGTAATTGCAGACTGGTGACTTTACCGGCAAAAATGACAAAAATGTGGGTTTACGCGAATCCACTTTTTGTCCTTATATGAGAAGATACTGAGCTGAGAAAGGGCTCATTCGAATGGGGAAGCTTGTATCTAGTGCGCTCTGGTCTTGACTTTGCTTAAAACACTTTTTTAAATACCAAAAAAGGCCTAAGTTCCACGACTGTTTTTTTCGATTTTTCCCCTACCTTTCAATACTCATATTTCCAAATATCTACAAAATTACATTGATTAACGACCCATTCGAATGAGCCTTTTCCCAGCTCAAAATCTTCTCATATAAGGACAAAAAGTCGATGCGCGTCACCCCACATTTTGGCCAATTTTGTCGGTCTGTCGTCCCGGCTACTGCAAAATTGCTCAAAATGTGGGGTTACGCGCATTTACCACTGAGACTACCATCTTAACGCGACGCGCTCGTATGCATCGAAAGGTTTACGGGGAGATATGACGCGACGCGAATTATAATATAATGTGCAACGCTCGGTCAGACAGAAAACTGTTCGTCCTTCGATACGACGATGTTAGCTAAAGCAGTTTTAACTTCCTGTCGTTTCGCGCTTGAAAAGGGCCATTTACCGTGGCTACGCGTTCTCTGTATTCTCTCGTCTATTTTTTAGGCTGAGCGTAACGTGCCCTTACCTGGACTGGCCAGGTGCCACGTCCCTTCGTAGAAAACAGCCAAGGAGAAAAGGGTGTAACTCGAGTCACCAGAAATCTGGCCTTGATCGTTAACTTGGGACCATTTTGTTGTCGTTTCCACAAAAACGTTGAGACATGGTACGCGGTGATCGCCTCGTTTTCGTTCCTCTTGGTTCGTCCAGACATTGACGTCTCAACTGTTAGGCCCTGTCCTCATCTGTGCACCGAACCGTGCACCGTGCACGAAATGCCAGCACTCCTACGTGCGAGAGGCCCGTTTTCCCTGACTTTGCTTGACTCTCCGTGACTATCGAGACTATCGTAACTTGCGACCCATCATTTTGTAAATAATTCAATAATCTACTATTTTTATTTCAAGTATTCTCCTCTTGGACTTTGAAATTCCGAGATTTAAAGATAGATTTAAAAAAAAAAGAGCCCGTTTTTCGTCTTTCAACGCTCGCCAACTGTTTGTTTAAAAAATTCAGCTATTAATTTCTAGTTATTTTTATTTGTAAATATAATCCCAACCAATGTGTGCAACCCAGCTCCTGTAGGAATTTTTAAACGTACACACTTTATTTTCACTGATTAGTACATTTGCAGATTCATCAAAGGGTAATTGTTTATATAGGGTATAAAATCTGAACAAATTGTATAACAGGTGCTCCTTTTAATATGTTTCGCAATATTTCATGCAATAATAGTGTAAGAAAACATTGAACAGAAATTTGACTTCTATTTTTACCGCTTACTGCCCCTAAAGAGAGGTATTGTGCTAAAAATTGCAGAAATCGTTTTCTTTTCTTCTGACAAGCTATCGAATGACTCCTTGCATGTTGAATTGAATTTGAAACTTCAATTGCCTAAATGCTTCATTTATTCCTTTCGGTTTATAACTGAAGGGTTGTTACTCGTCTATACGCAATACAACATTTATTGAATTATTATGAACTATTATGAAATTGAATTATTATGAAAGTAACGAAATATAAATATGTGCAGAGTATCTGTGTCCTAGTGACAATTTTAGATGTGCATAATATTAGGTAGTACATACTCCGTTCAACAACGAAATTTTGTCCGGGATATGTTTTGCGACCAGATGTTTTATTATTCGCAAGGAAACGTCTTTTACGATATTTAACAGCTAAGTTGTTCAGCTTCACGTTTTTCGTTGCGAGAAAGACAAAACCTTCTCCCGAGTAAAGCCATCGATGGTTATGATTATTTTTCTGCAGTCGGCACAAATACCGGAAAGGCAAAACCTTCTCCCGTTGTAAAGCCATCGACGGTCATAATTATATTTCTTCAGTCGTATACGGTATACGGTATATCATACATAGTATCGTATATGTATATTGAAGGCCCTAGTCCCAACCGCCTGTGGAGTGCACCCTCGTCGAGCATCTGCTCTAGCAAACGCCAACCAAGTCTTGGTTCAACTCTCAGGACGAGTCCTACGGGGTTACAACCCAGAAGTATCCGCGCAGTAGGTAGAAGAAAGCATTACGGGCGCGATGCACGGTTCGGTGCACAGATGAGGACGGGGCCTTAAAGACGCCTGGAAACACGTGCAACATTCGTTGCTGCGCGCAATTAAGAGAGTCAAAAAGGGTCGATTTTTATGACTTGACGCGCAACTAATGACGGCGCTCGCCGGGCCGAACATGCGAGCGTTGCGCGCGTACCCTAGGAAAATGAGTGAATAGGGACCTTTAGCAACACGCTTCTCCGATCGCAATAGATCGACATCTTTGGTATCCAACGATTGAATAGCAGACTTTGCGTCGGAACTACCTGTGCCACGTGTACGCGTATACCGGCGCGTCGCGTCGTTGAAAAAGCAATACATAGTATGTATAAAAAGAGTAAAAGTGTACAAGACTTTGAAAATATATGTATATATCATAAGTTATTATTATAAGACTATGTGAAACATTTATATGTATTTTATTTGAATAGTATTCATTCCTTTATTGTATTATAAATTATCAGAAGTCAGAAGCTACGTTTAGTAATACTCATTGTCAGTCCTTGCAATTAGTCGATCTTGTAACTACGATCTTATATCTATCGATATTCTTAAGTCTTACCGCGTGGAGATTGCTGCGAGTGGATATCCAGAGAGAGAGATGGATAGAGTCAAAGTTCTATCGATCCCTCTTTGCAAAAATTTTAAAGCCTAAACCTCAAACTAACAAATTGCGAAGGTAAAAGGATCATAGTTCTCTCCATATCCTCAGCCATTTTATATCGTATCGCAACAAATGAAAATTTTCTATTTTATTTCGATTGTCGAAAGGTTTCTCGAATGCAAAGTTCTTACAATTTCTTCGACATTGTAAATCTGATGTATTAATCTTTGGATAATTTTCAAATCGAATAACTTTTCAGCTGTCTTTCGACTCGAATAGGAACCTATCGGTGTATTTCTTCGAACGGTCTCGATAAAGTTTTATTATTTCCCGCCTGTAGCGTAGCGCAGAGTGCTTGGAAATATAACTTGGAAATTGGAAAGGAGCCGATGGTTTGACAAAATCATACTTTCTCTCCGTTGTCTTCGACGCATTCCGCACAACAATTTGATCATATTGAAACGATGCATGTATTTAAGAATACGACGCCCAAGGCCGAAGGACAAGAAAAATTTGGAGGAAAAAGAGGAAATCCGAATTGTAAATGCACTCGAGGACGTCGGAACCAGTCAGTCACCCGTTGACGTCACGCGACTACGTCGTCGCGTCGCGGCGACGACGCTGAAACGAGGCGAAACGAGGCGAAACGGCTCTCGAGACACGGGGGATGATGGTTATCTCTCGTGTTCGCTCAGAGTTCCCGAAGGTATCGGCCCACATTCCACATTCGCCGAGGCATATTTTTCGACGAGCTTCTTTCGGGACGCTTCGCTTCGGGGCGAAGGACGCGCGGAAATGTGGGTCATTTTGTATGCATATGCGCACAGATGCACCCGATCCTGCACCCGAATGCCCCAATGACCCGGTTCGCGAATCCCAACGCGTAGCCTCGACTCCGTGTGACGCGTGCACTCGTCGAATCAAGGTAAACCCGCGTGCGGCCCGCTCGTCCTCCTTTTCTTCGCGCAGCACCCGCGCGAACCAGGGTCCCTCGAGAGAACTCGGTTTCGTCGAGTGCGCACCCTCGACGCGGGGTCCGGTTCCGTGTAAAACTCGACGTTTTCCCTCTATTTACGTAATGACGCGGTGACCTGCTTTATTCCCCGCTTAACTATGTAAATTGTGCGAAATTAGTATTTGTACCGTTGGCTAAGCTTCTTATTCAAATTGTTGCCTTTAATCTTTTCTCGTCGAACGCTGATGTCGCGGTCGCGGTCGGCCTAACACGTTTGGTAACAACCGTGCCTCGATTAGTTTCGCATAAACGCATCCAATTTTCCATTGCTGGTGTTCGATGTTAATAGTCTGACGGCATTGATTACGATTACACGACACAGATACTACAACGAAGTTGTACGCCAGACGTCTTCTTTTGAATTTGGAGTTGTACGCCAGACGAACACTAATCCGAAATCTTTCCACCGCGTCGCTATTATTCGTTGCTTCGCGTAATATATAAAAACAAAACGCTTTAAACGGTAGATGAGATTTTCCTCGTAATTGCTATTGGAATTCCGACAAATAAAATTGTATTGAAATTCGTTTACTCTTGTTTGTACATTCGTGATTGAAACGCGAACGAGCCAAGATAAAGAGTCGCAGGAAATTCATCACGCTGTTGTATATGTAAGTGAAAATCCGAACGGAAGATCGGTCCTTTCTCCTCGAAGTAAAAGCAGTGAAAGCCGAATAAAACGCGTGTTTCGAAAAAAAACAGTGGCGAATAGACGACGAATCTAGGTTGGCGAAGCGTCGCGTCGTGCTCCGGAAAAGCGTCACTAAATTATGAAGTTGATATTGCTAATAATTTTCAGTCACCTACGGCTGAGGATAGTCTGTGCACTGTGGCTGTATCGCGAAACGCAACAACGACGCGACGTTTCAACATGCCAAATACATACATACTATTGATTACTAGAGATGTACCGACTAGTGGCCGACTATTCGGCCAGTTTTTTAGTCGACGACTAGTCGGCGACTAGTCCGCAAAAAAAGCCGATTGATCGGCCTTGAATTTTAGTAGCAATAATATCGTGATATCACAGAAAGAAAATAATGTTTTTTGTCTATTGTATTTATATTTACTTATTTATCATACTTATACATATCTGTATGTAACATAATTATAATTATTATATAAAACATTAAAAATAGTAATTATTATTTATTTAAACCAACTGAAAATATACCAGCTAACTATTTAAAACAAAAAACGGAATGCAATAAAATAATAAAATAAATGTAACAATTTCTTTTTTGAATAATATTAAACAATAATAAATTTTGAATCTTTTTTGTAATAAAGGTGAGTAAAGTATGATCATTAAATTATTTTGAACTCTCCGCATGAAGGAAAGTCCGAAAACGGACGAAAGATAATGAAAATGAACGAAGTGATTTGCCTCATTTTATAGCGGCGCGGTGTACGAAAATGATCAGTATAGCCGACTAATCGGCCGACTAGTCGGCTTCTTGGAGGTAGATTAATCGGCTAGTTGGCTAGTCAGCTAAAACCCTAGTCGGTGCATCACTATTGATTACTATCGTAGTGTATTATCGTAGCGTACTATTGTACAGACGAACGTGAGTACAGAAGAACGGCTCGTTCTTGACTCTCGAGTGCGACTTTGACCTACAATTTTTAAGACGTAATTTTTCTCGGTTTTCCCATTCTAATTCACTCATAATGAAACGTAACCTATCATGCAGATTTCAAAACGATTCCGTATAATTTAGCGGAATGCGATTCAAGTACGGTGTTTCCAAGTTATTAAACGTTAAGTTACAGGAACTTTGCGGTCTTTTTACGAATAATAAGAGATTGGGGAAAAGTACATTTTCTCTCAAATATTGTGCTTATCCAATGTTAGATAACAATAGTTTCGATCGTTCTACTATGGTTTTTACACAAACGAGTTCGTTGCGGATTTGCAAACGCTCTGTCAAATTTTCATTTTAATCGAATTTTCAGTTTTTCTCTCACAGATGCGACGAAGATTTGCATTGTCAGAGTTCTTCTTATACTTATGTCTATACGTATACTAAAAGAAACGGCAAGCGGCTGACGCAGCTTTTCAGGAGCTCGCGTCGCGACATGCGAGCCGGAAAAATGCTACGTGCATATGTATGTATGCATATCTTTTCTCCATTGCTCAGCAAGTGATTACATATTTCACGCGTATTTGTTGAGCGTCCTTAATGGATTCGCGATTGCTACGCCATAATTAGCTTAGCGAGAGCAGAGCACCGGTGCGGTGTTTCGAAAATGACTTTGAACGGATGTCGTCGAGTGAGTTGATAAAGAAGGAAAGAAAGAAAGAAAAAGGATAAATGATTCGGCGTCGACTTACACTCGATCCAACTATGGACCGCCAAGGATGGTAAGCGCGTGCTCTCTTTTTTCTTCCGAGAATTAGAAAGACGATGAATCCTAGGATCCTTGGTTCTAGATGGATTACGCCCGCTTTTGCTCGACTAAGTAGTGATACTTAAAAATTGTAAAGATGATTTCGAGTATATATCGAGCGATCATAAGAGGAGACAGACGTGTTTACGTGTTGCTCCTCGCGCTATGTTACCTGTGACGGTTATTTCTAGACTGTTCTACATAAATGGGTAAAATTGATCAGGGATAGGTAGTTCGCGTCTGGTCATCCTGTGGCATTGTTGCCCATCCAGCTTGCGTACGTTGCACTGATCATCTATAGAATAATGGGAAATTCGCGGATTACTCTGTTACGTATGCATCATATGCATGATTATTTTCTCGTTCTCACGATTCTTCAAGCTCGAGTCTGGCAAGGGAAACCCCTCTTAACCTCCCCTTACCGCTTATATGTGGATGCAACTGCACCCTAACCGAAATTTTGAAGAAGCTGACGCAACTTTCGAACCTTCTAGAACTTTCCTTATTTGGAAAATTAGAGGCATCCCCACTAATTTTTAGGCCTATATAAACTCACTGATTTCATCCCTCGTGGGTTCAGAATCGTACCGTCACGTTTAGAGACAACGTCGCGTCACATTCTCTAGAGTCGAATATTGTGAGATCGAGCTAAAGTTCCTCTTCGAATCTAAACTAAACTTATAGGATCCGCGAGTCGGCATAAATTTCTATTTGGCAATTCTTTCTAAATTCACTCTACCCCCACATTGCCAGTGCGTGAAAACCGAGTATCTACAATTATTTGGTAAATTCTATACATTTTTAATATACACATTCGTGACAAACACTACACGATACACTTGTATTTAAAGACTGATTTACAATATATTTAGAGTTAACTTTTAAATTCTGAGTATAAGTTTTAACTTACGATTTAAATCCACAATCCTTAATAGCAATCAAACGTACCCACACGAAGTATAACTTTACCGCTGGAGTTAGTAACTTCCCGATTTATAGGGATGTTATTGTATTTGCCCCGAAAATGGAAAATCGATTTTTTAGC
This sequence comes from Perdita meconis, assembly GCA_030770465.2. Lineage (NCBI taxonomy): Eukaryota > Metazoa > Arthropoda > Insecta > Hymenoptera > Andrenidae > Perdita > Perdita meconis. The sequence continues at coordinate 130,155 of JASKOS020000020.1, forward strand.
AGATCTCCATGTTTCAAGGTCATTGGAGTAATTTCAGGCTATTTTGAACATATTGTTCGTGTGTGTGTGTGTGCGCGCGCGTGTATGTACGTATGTATGTACGTACGTATGCGATCAAATTTTTCGTTAACGTTTTCTAAAAAACTAATAGTGAGATCAAATGGTCGATGATGCAATCGATGTGTGCCAATGTAACTTAGAGCTGATTAGATTTTGTTCTAATTCGGTCCAGTAGTTTTTTAGTTTTTTTTTTAAGAAAACCTAACTCAATAACGCAATCTAAATGGGAGAATATAAATTGATGAGAGAATAACTGAACTGAAATAATATATATACATATATTATTACTATTTATATATTTATATAACACACACACATATATATACATATACATATACAGGAGGCTGTCCCATTTTAATCCGTCACCACGGATAACTTCAAAAATATGCATCGGATCAAAAAACATCCCGAACAAAAGTTTGATGGTTTGGAGGGGGACATCTGATCCTGTTAAAAAATTTCACCCCTACCCCCATGGGGGGGGGGGGGGGGGTCGGGGGTCACTTTAAAATTTTAAATAGGAGCATCTACTTTTTATTGCAGATTCGGATTCTACGTCACAAAATATGTAGGTTTTATTTGACACATTTTTTTTTATTCGCGATAGATGGCGCTGTAATCGTGAAATTTCGATTTAATAAATTGCAACTCCCAAATCAGGAAGTTCCTTGTGTGGCCCGTAAAGGGACACACACAGAATAACCATGAATAGCTATAGGCATTACTACTCGCGAGCGAGCAACAATAACCAGCTAGTTCTAATTTTATTATTTCAAAGTTACGAGGCTAAACTAACAATCCTGCGGCTTCCTAATTTCGCATCAGGTTCGTCCTCGCCGTCAATAATCCTAGCAGCTCCCTGACTTCGTGTCAGGTTCGTCTGCGTACCTGGCTAACAAACTGACTCCGTATTCCTGTGTAAAATATACACACACACTCGCCGGTCTCAAGCGTTGCACTCGGCCCCGGCTCGTAATAGCCTCTGACACCAACTGGCATGCTTCTCACTCTTCATCTAACCTACTCAATAAGATTGAGGAAATGATTCGTGTCGAAATGGAGAAGCTTAAAAAAGTATTCACGGGTACGTACTCTGTTGAATTGGAGAAAATCCGCTCCGATATTACAACTTCAACTAACAGAGTTGCAGCAGTTGAGAGCAACTTGTGTCATTCTAACAGCTACTGTAACGATAATACTGGTACAATTTTATTCACGAAGGTGGACCTTATCGCAGAGTTGCTGGAGGAGCCTAAACCCACGGATTCTGCCTCGTCGTCTTTGTCATTAAAAAGTGAACGCCTCTGGAAGAAATATGGTTGCTCTCTCGATCTGCTTTTCTCTTCCTTGCTTAATATACCTGTCTCCCTTGCTCCCGATCATTTCTTCTTGTTAATTTCCTCTCGTTTTTACAATTATTTTTACATTTTTGATAAACTTATGAACCTATAGCTATAGTTAGTATACGTATTAAGGACTTTCACATTCTATGAAAATTCACAAAATTACATAAACTATCAAAAGTTGTGAAGTAAAAGCATAATATGTACATATGTACTATGTTCTACGTTAAAAAAGTTGCGTTTGGGACCTCGTTGTATTCGTTCTATAAGTTTCTCGATTTCTTTAACTTTTTAACTGTTGTTAGATCGCATAAACATTTCAACGCGATTTATCCTATAGAGCTGCATGGTTACCTAATGGATAGACAATCGCAATTGTATTGTTCTACCTTCGAAGCTTTTTTAAATAATAATTTCGAGTTGAAACAAAGTACAGCAGCACTTGGAACGAGTCTTTGTTCAAATTCTAGTTCTTCTCGTATATTATCCATCGGAAAGGTTTCTGTTTCCGTAGCTAGCCGTGGATTCAGATAGGAAAGGCGTAACAAAGTACGATCGTTCGTTCCGTCCGCTTAACGAGTACTTTAACACTCGTACGATAACGAGCACACTTAACCCATCTGCATTGATAAACGCGTGGCTAGATTTTTGCAACCTTGATTCTAATCTAGTGCATCTGGCGCACGATGCGTCGAAGGATTTCATTGAAAATATTCGCAAACTTTGTCGTCGTTGCACCGGTATTGTCTCAAACCTCGAAATTCTAAATGTCTTGAAAAATCGCAGAAAGCAAATATCAGAATCTATTCGTTACGATTATGGTAAACTAACGAGCAAGCAAATATTTCGAACTGTCGTATATTCTTCGCATTTTTCGAACGTTTCGGTATATGGTATATATTATCGACACAAGTCAAACGAAGGTAATTGTTCGCGGCGTTTAACTTGAATTTTGGATAGAGTCGCGAATAATTGTGTAACCTTTCCTAGGATAAAGAGGGTCGTGCATCAGTGGCAAATTTTTGCAACTAGTACTGATGTCGGTAGCAACGAGTTCTGCCACGTTATCCGAGTTCTTCGCATTCTTTCGTCTTCCCGTTTCGTAATTTAAATCGAACCAGGACGAAGGTGGAACGGACGTTGAATATATTTGACAAAGCGGAATGATATTCTTTCTCCAATGAGCACAGTATTTTAAATAAAGGGAGAGGATGTACCAGGATTCTCTGTGAAAATTCGAAGCGATATAGAACTTTTAGAATTGATAAACAGAACAGTTTGAACAGTTATGTACATGATATTTTTCAAAATTTATAAATTTCTTAAATTTTTATTTTGCAAAGAAAGACTGAGATTTGTATTGTGAATACAAATAACACCTGTCGTTCAGATATGATGCGTAATATAAATTTATTTATTTATTTATTTATTTATTTAGTGCTAATCGGGAGGGCCCCTTTTTATATATAATAATACACTTGTTATAACTACGAGAGGACGCACGCTATACTTAAAAATTTGGTAAAAATATATGTACTTATAACTAAATTTGGTTTTATCGGATATTACAAAATTTAAATTCGTTGCGGAGAACGTGTAATAAACTTGATTTGAAATGCTGTATACTGTCACCAAAGAAATTTATTTCTCATTATAAATTAAATTTAAAGAAAGAGAAGTATTATAAAGAACATAAGAAAATATAATAGGATTTTTCTGGCGATAGAAATGAATGACATTCACTTATTTATGTTAAGAGACAGCTTATTTGTTAGACACCAAGATTCAAGACGTTTTAAGTCAGATTGCAACTGAAATGCATCCAGTTCGGAATTAATTTTGCAGAAAAGCTTGAGATCATCTGCAAATAGTAAGCATTCACTGTGGCAGAAAATCTTAGAGATATCATTTATGAAAAGCAGGAAAAGTAAAGGACAAAGATGGGATCCTTGAGGAACACCAGAAGTGATATAGATAGGATCAGAGAATGCGTTGTTAAATCTAGTTTTAGCAGTACGATTTGTAAAGTAGCTTTCGATCCATTGTAAAAGATTTCCATGAATACCAAGTTTAGCAAGCTTATATATTAGTACAGTATGATGAACAGTGTCGATAGCTTTACCAAAATCAGTGTAAATCGCATCTACTTGGACGTTTCGATCAAGAGCAGGAGATATATATCCGCAAAAAGTTGTAAGATTTGTAACTACAGATCGACCAAGGACAAAACCATGTTGCTCAATACAAATTTTATTTGATACCGTAGAGAAAAGCTTTTTAGTTACGATTTTTTCGAACAATTTAGACAGAATATTTAAGCTTGAAATGGGTCTATAATTTCGAACATCGGATGTGTCACCTGATTTCTGTATGGGAGTTATTAGACTAGACTTCCAGCGAAGGGGCAAATAGCCTGTGTCTAAAGATTGATTGAATATAAACCAAAGAGGACGTGCAATGATAAATTTATAATACTTAATCAAAGAACAAGGAATGTCTCCTGGACCTTTGCTAGGATTTAGATTTCTGATAGATGTAAGAATTTTGCTTATTTCAATGGGAGATATGTCCGTGTACCCTGCTTCGTCATGGATGTTTACTGACAATGAGTTTACAGCTGGTGGTTAAAAAACTGATTGAAAGTGTTCAGAGAACAGATTGGATTTCTCTTTATTTGAAATTGCTGATTTATTGCATAATGTAGCAACGTTAAGAGAACAATTTGAATTTGTTTTATTCCTAATAAAGCTCCAGAAAAGTTTGGCATTATTTGAAATACTGGATTTTATACTCCCACAATACCGCTTGTAACAGTTTTTAGACATATGAATGCATAATGAACGTAAGTGAGCAAAGGCCTGGTAGTCATCAAACGAGTTAGTTTGCTTATAAGTTCGGTGCGCTATTTTTTTGTTTATAATTAATGTCTTTAGTTCTGGAGAGTGCCATGGAGTATAACTTGAGCGGGTTCTGTAAGTCGATTTTGGTATGTATAACTCGATGGCGGTGTACAATTTTAGATAGAGGAATTCAACACTCTCATCCACTGAAAGATAGCACAAACTATTATTAAATTGGTGTTCCCGCATCTTAAAGGTCTAAAGTTTCCGACGAGTTCTTGCGACGACGAATAGTGTAGATTCGATCGTCCTACCGGTACCATTGCAGTTGTTATTACCCACAGCCACAGCCGATGGTTTCCTATCGCTCCATTATTAGTACAGAAATTGCTTTACGATAGATTCGTTTAGAATTAGATGAAAGTAACGTACAATAGCATAAAGGTTCAACGAGGATAAAAAGGGTATCTTCTGATTCGACTCCGTCAACGTTTCTTCTTAAAATTGCTTTTCATTGCAAACAGATTCCTCTTGACTTTTTTTCTTGGCGTAATTTTAATATGCATTTTGGGGACATGATAGAAAATCGAAAACCAATTGAACGGTTGCTCACGCTAATCCTCCCACCATTTAATCAGCCAGTCGTAGAAATCCATTGCATCACAGTTTTATTCTGTTTTATCATTGACCTATATGAATATGGCTTCCATTTTAAAGCTTAACAGTAATACCAATTTTGTATGAACTTAAGTGGTTTTGATGATGGTATGAACTTTTCTCTGCGCCGTACACCCTGCATCTTTGAGAACTAATTACTACTGGATACGCGGTGGAATTTGTACGAAAGTCGACAGGCCGGAAAGCGTTGTCAAGCTGAAACTGCTCGACAAGCGTATACGCGGCGGTAAAAAACCGAGTATCGAATGCTACCGCATGAATAAGTCCCTTTGAAGTTTCCACCTCTGACGATTCGCTCCGAAAAATCTCTCAACTTGAAACCCTTTAGCCGATCCGCTCGCGCATCGCCCTCCGACACGACGCGCTTGAAAATATTTGTCGCGGTGTATCGTTAGCCAGCAAGTCACCGTGTTCAGTTTTGTACGGATTAATTATTAGGTACGAACTAAGGGTATTAGAAGCCGCCGCGCCGACCGTCCAGAGTTTTACATACCATTAAATTCTATTTACGACTCCGTGGCTGAAGCCGAGGCTTTACGACTCACGGCAATACTAATTAATTTCCTATTATCCGTCGCGCGCACGATTTCAACCAGCTACGCGACAAACGTCGTTTCCGAACGCGTCGATACAATTACATTGAATGTTGTTCGAGGGTCGTCATGCTTCGTTTTTAACATTTTTTTTTGTAATTTCTGTTTACGTGGAAAAAAATGCAGAATATTGATTCTTCGCGGATCTGTAAAAAATAGTTCTCCTATCAGTATGTATCTAAATAAATGCATTTTTTAAACAATATGGAATTCCAGCATTGCTTAAAAATAGTGAGATAGTCGTTGTTTAAATTCCGTGGGAATGTGTATGATTTAATTGCGTGGATGAGGGAGGGACGAAATAACCGGTCCGATGTAGAATAACTTGACCAAATTTATTATAATCAAAAATAATAACAACAGTGGTTATTTCTTGTTCGATTGTTAACGTAGGTACTTTGGAAAGAAACAGTTTTGCGATAGTCCGTTATACTTAACAGTAAACGACGACGCGACGATTCGTTGAGTTGCTATACGATCTAACACATTGTAATTTTTGACAATAACGTTCGACGGGAATAGTAGGTATTAGAAAAACTGCTTACAATTATGATCGACGAAGCGATCAAGAAACGGTATCTGCGTCGCGACGGAATAAACAAGGTGGAAGTGTCAATCTTGACTATAAATTGGAACGCGTCGCGTCGCTTCGCCGTGACCAGGTTAAGTGTTGACGGACAACGATTCGCGTTCCCGGATGACAATGATTTATACTGTGGCAATTCGCAGTGGATTCTTGCGGGTGCACCGCAGGAACCGCAAAGAATCACGGAGCAACCGCTTCTACGCGACCGCGGCAAGGGGTAATTATTGATGTTGGCTGGTCTTTCGCGTCAGACTGTAATTGAATTTGTGTTCGTCGTGGAAACGAACTACGGCCACTGACCGTAATTTGTCGACGCGCGAGGGCTGCTAACGCACCAAGAAAAACGAAGAAACCGAGACGAGACGATTAATGCGTATGTAGTCTTAATCGCGTAGTCATGCGAGCGAAATACTATCGTATCGTTCCGAATAGCTCTTGGAATAACGACGACGTCGTTCCAATTTCTATTCTCTTTTTCGCGATATTGCACGAAAATCGTGTAAATGTTCTTCCACTGACAAATTTATTCTTGCATTTGAATCAACGCAAAGAGGGAAATCGATTGCAATGTGTTGGATCTCAAAAACACGCTTTTGTTTTACGATATAGAAAAGCTGAACCATCATTTTCTAGCGTAGAAAAGTATCGTTTTTCGACGCGATTAATGGTGCATGGTTTACATGTATAGTTTTGGGGTTTAGGATAAAATCAGAGAGGTTTAATTCTTTTTCATCCAGCCTCTAATTAAATATAGATAAGAGCCGTATGTATGTATAATGTATACGTATACACATAGACATATAAGAATAGACTGCGCATCACAGAGAAAGTTGACGGTCCAACTTTAGAAAAAGTTAGGATGCTTTGGGAGGACTTGCTATCTCTTTCTATTCTCTTGTTATTTTCTATCTGTCTCATTCTTCCCAAGTACCTTCCAAAGCATTCGACTCTCTTCAACATCTGGCCACGGCTGCATGCTGACGCGCAGTCTATAGTTACTATGTCTATGCGTATACACGATAAGTCATAGCTTCCTTCATTTTAGGTGTTCTTAGAGCGAGGATGTTTTGTCTTTTTTTTTTTTTCATCCTTGAAACGCGAAGCAACTCCAACTTAAACACGAGCTGGTTGCGTTTCAAAGCGCACTACGAGGAAACGAAGATTAAGGGCAGGATTACACAATGGCAATTACCGCGGCGCGGCGGTTCAAACACGACGGATGATTTCGGTTCTTTTAAATTTTCCAGTTTTTTTGTCGTGGGAGGACAGGTTCATCTACGACAATTTACGTAATAGATTGCCGCGTTTCTGGAATTAGGGGTTTTAAAGCTTTAAATTAAAAGTACTAATTGAAACGAACAATCAAGTTTAAACTTTTCCAGAATCGAATAATTTTACGACGTAAATCGATAGAAGAGCCTCAAATTTTTCTTCCTGTTTCTACGATAAAAGAATTTCAATTAATTTTTTTTTTTTTTTTTTTTTTTTTTTTTTTTTTTTTTTTTTTTATTATACTGTACTTATTCTTTACGCGCGAAAGAAAACAATCGAGGTTCTTCTCTTCGGAAGAAGATTAAGCATATCAAAGCTCGTATTTTGTTACGTTAAAGGAAAAAATATAAAAGAACAACTATTGAAAATGATATTTTATTTTCCGCTTACAGATAAATCTACGTCTCATTCTTGTCAGCGGTAAGACAAAAGAGTTCCTATTCAGTCCGAGCGACTCTGCGGGGGACATAGCGCATCATGTATTCGAAACCTGGCCGGAAGGTGAGTCGTTATCGTACTTGCTTTCTTTCGATTTCTCGCTAGAAAATTCAACTTGCATCCGTCCAGTCCTGCGTTTCTTTGAAATTGCGATTTAATATTAAATTCGTGACTCTCGACTCTCGAGCACCAGTTGGTCACAATTGTCGTCGACGTGTCCTACTGTTTACGAAATACATAATCGTTCGATAGCTGAACGCGTAGAGTGTAAAGAATACTTGCGAACGACGGACGTAAGACAAACTCTGTCGGTCGATGATGGCATCCATGTTCCTCTTATCGACAAACGTAGTAGAAAATGAACAGATGCTAGCAAAGTTATCCTTTACATACATTGGCACAAACAATTTTCAATAGAAATTAGGAAAGTAGGCTTACTATAAAGTTTGTGAAACAAAGAGTCGATCGAAAGTAACTACTTTATTATTATTATTATTATTATTATTATTATTATTATTATTATAAATGATAAATTGGAAAAGTAAATTTTGGAAAGTTGAACCCCGAGATTACGCGCACTACTCGCTACTTTCTATCGCTCAGCGAACTTTTTTCCTGCTTCGTGGTTGTTACGTTGACGGCAAGTAGATCCAGACGACGCGACGCGACGCGACGCGACGGGGTTAAAAATAAAATGAGGTAACTTGGCGTTTCGCCGTACTGAACCGGAACGGCGCGGCGCTGATGAAATTATCAACGCGACGTAAAGTATTCACGTTTTTCCAGCGGACAACGCGCCTTTTTTTCTCACCCGTCGGAAAATGCGAGGGTATCCGAGGCAAGGTCGTGGGGCTGATACGGCGGCTTCTTTGTCTTCTTTCAGACTGGGCGGAAGAGGCAGTCGCCAAAGCGGAGATCCTGCGGTTAATCTACCAGGGACGTTTTCTGCACAGTAATGTCACGCTCGGTGCTCTTGGGCTTCCTTTCGGGAAAACCACGGTGATGCATCTGGTCTCGCGAGAGAATCTTCCCGAGCCTAATTCTCAAGGTAAACCGTCGCCCCTTCCGCTTTAATCTTGCCTCCACGCCCCCACGTCCCCCCACGCCCCCCCGCGTTCCCTGATAAATTCATCCACCATCCTGCGCGAATCTATTGTCGAAAAAATCGTAAAACCAAGATTTAAGAAGAGCTCAATCGCATCGCGTGTTTCGCAGAATAAATATGCACGGCCTTTATACACGCTCGGTCGCGTTGTTTTTCTTTCCCTGCCGCGCGCTCGTTAATTCTGTTACTTGAATCGGACGTGTACTCGAGATAACCGAACGAAATTCGTGTTCCCGTTTCCCGTTTCTCTCTGTATTCCTGTTCTTTCGTGCATTCGCTTGCTGCCAGCTACCGTCAGGATGCAATTAGAACGCGATGCGATGCTACGGCAAAAAAATTGAGCGTAACGCGTTTTCCGAGCTCTTCGACTAATGTTCGACACGATTTTATTATCTTTACAATTAGAATCTACAGACGATAGAGAAAACGTTGATAGCCGGCCCTTTGTTTTAAACATGCCTTGCAAACCAATCGCTTTCTTACAGGGAATCGTTCGAGTTTCGACTAATTAGGTCGCACGGGAAACGGAAATATGCAAAATATGTATGTATGTACAATCTTGTACGTACAATCTTTATTCGTCGCGTGTAACGATTATCGTTATCAATTTATACTAAATGCATAAATACCTCGCGTGATTCCATCGACCGACCAAATACAATTTTTGACATGCTTGTCTAAGAAAAGTCTTGAGTTGGTAAAATACTTATTCTATATAAAAATTGTACTTTGTACGCGAGACTAAACAAAGAATCTTAGTTTATTTTGTACGTTGCCGTTAATTACAGGTCTTTTACCTAACGGCGAGTATATGCACGTCCTTCCCAGCGATCCTGAGCACACTAATTAGACATACTACGAAAATCCGAGCATTCTAAATCGAAAGTGTATCCTGATCCTTCTATATCCACGACGACTCTCCATCCCCTAC